>JAQJVK010000006.1:18209338-18436838 GCA_035578135.1 Flexamia atlantica | reverse complement strand
AATGAGCCAATTCTTACCCCTGTGCAAATTAGGCTCATTACAAGATCTGTAGGTAATATTGGCTAAACTGGAATATTGTAAAAGATTTTAATATAACCTTGTTTATTGACTTTATCAAAGAAAAGAGGATAAGTTCTTTTTACTTATTTTTTAACTTCATATACCTGCTGCTTGTTCACGGTCGAATCCATGAGCAACGTCCGTGACTGTAATGTCTCCGGAGTGGGGGTGCAGCGTAAGGGAAGTGTTCAGATACCCCACCAGCTGGGTGTACCTAGAGATGACAGTCACCCAAACAGCTTAAAAGCCAGAAACTTGTAACAATGAATGTGACAATGTTTGTTTCAAATTTATTTTTGAGGATGATGAGGTGGTGTTTTTAATTGGATTTTTGTGGGCATTTGCCCCGCTCTGTTTTCACTAATCAGTGTTTGCCAAAATAATAATAATTTATTTTGCCATTAACAATTTTTTTTGCATAGGCTAACATGGTATTTTGGTCTGTTTAGGTATTATATATTAAATAATAAATATATTAAGTTGTATATCTTCTTTGTTTCAATATCTTGATGTTATTTCAATTTATTCTTTAAAATCCAATTAATAGTACTACTAATTAGTATTAATATTGGTAATTAGCTATTAGTATTAGTAATTAGTAGTAGTCTCAAATTTAGTTTGTGTGCCGCAACATGTTCTTTGTTGTAAGTAACATGAACAGTTATTAAATGTTTTTATCCACGTTTGTCTTGTGTTTTAAGTGTTATGCGTTGTTGTTTATTTTGACAAAGCCATTTGATTGAGGAACAACTTCACAATGTGCCAGGTTAAGATTACCTTATACTAGTGGCTTGAAGGGGCAAAAGCCCCCTGAAAAATCAAACACACAGCTCGCACACTACAGGGTGTCCCATAAGTAAAGTGCCAAACTTCAGGAACGGGTTATATTGGTCAAAATAAAGATAAAATGAAGAATAATTTTTTTTCCAAAAACGCTTTGTTTACCAGTTATCCACCATTTTGTATTTTTAGCAAAATATTTGTTATCTCCCAAGTTTTTGAATAGATTTTTTTGAAACTCGGTATGCACCTGTATCTAGTCAAGGTTAGTTTATGAAAAAATAATCAGTATGATTGAATTGTAAATTTCAAAATGGCGGCCGTTTAAAATCTTTAAATTGAAATACCGAAAAAATGGTACATTTAACCAAAAAATATAAAGAACAATAATATTTAGAAAATTTTATTTCCATTCCAACAATACCAAAATTATGAAAATCGATTAACAAACAACTGAGTTATGGTCGAATTAGCGCATAGCTCAGCGCAACAATGGACTATTTTGCTTCAAAAATGCTGCCTCATTAGCTGAATACGATCATAACTCAGTTGTTTACTAACCGAATTTCATAAATTTGGTGTCATTAGATGAGAAATAAAATTTTCCAAAAATTGTTATCCTTTATATTTTTTGTAAAACATACGGTTTTTTCGTTATTTTAACTTACAAATTTTAAACGGCCGCCATTTTGAAATTTATTACTAAATCATGCTCATTATTTTTTCATAAATTAACCTTGACAAGAAACAAGTGCATACCGAGTTTCAAAAAAATAGATTCAAAAATTTGGGAGATAAAAAATATTTTGTAAAAAATACAAAATGGCGGATATCTGGTAAACAAAGCGGTTTTGGAAAAAAATATTATTTTTTGTTTTATTTTTATTTTGACCCATATAACCTATTCCCGAAGTTTGGTACTATACTTATGGGACACCCTGTATATCTCCAGCTATATCAAGTATGCTACTATCCGTACCATATGATATTTTCAACATTCCATAATGGTAAACACAATGTTGGGATGGGCCCCCCAAAAATTAATCCTATTTACGCTACTGCTTCAGTTACTGATAAAAACTTCAAAATAAGTATGCTTTAGATTATAGATGCTTAGATTATAGCAGAACCATATGAGCATAAAATATGTTTTAAATTGAATACCCCACAGATTGAAGTAAACAAACTGCTATACCTGATGACACCACCCATTCCTGTGTCCACATCAGTGGCCGTCACTGTAGCAACGTGGTGGCCCACCGTCACATTCTCGGCCATGCTCACTGTATACTGCGGCTGAGCGAACACTGGTGCGTTGTCATTCACATCCAGTACATGCACTGTGACATTAACTGAAGAAAACACCGGCTTGTTGTTGGGCGACACTTCTTGAGCTACTATCTGCAACAGAAGTTGCGGCTGTTGATATGAAATTAGTTAATGGCTCTCATTGAATATGTGATTTTTTTAATGGACTTTAAAATTTTAATTACAGAAAATGATTTACCTCTAAAAGAGCTCTTTATTGAATAAATCTTTATTGAATTTCAAATAGTAAGTTATAGAGCTATGCGTATATTCTTGTGGTGCTCTACAAGCTGAAATTTGCCTCTCCAAGGTAGTGACTAGTGGGATGTACTACTTCAGTCAGAGACTTCCTCATGAGGCAAAATGTTAGGAAGAAAAAGAATTCAAAATATAACAATATTATCTTCTTTTTCCTGTTAAGCTATATTTTTAAGATAACTAACAATAAACTCTTTTACCTTAAATGACAGGACTTTGTTTCTCTCGTAGTCAAGCAGTGAGTTGTCCCTCACACGAACTGTGAATTCTGTCTGACCCTCGGCAACACTTGGGCTTACTTCAAACGTTCCATTGTTGTTTTCCAATGAGAGTGCAAATATTCCTATTTTTCCCTGATGAAGAAAGGAGAATTGAAAAACTTTACTGTGATAAAAAAATCTTACAGACAATTCCATATAATAAAATAAATATCTATATATTAATACGCTAGCGGTTTTCTTTTCACAGTCCAACCGCAACAACGACTGGACGGATTTTAACGTTTGAGGTGTCAAATTAAAGGGATTGTTATGTAGATTTGTCATCAAGTCTCAGAATTTTAAAAAAGGGCGTCACTAAAGTACAGTAAAGGGCTGAAGTTTCGGAACAGTAGCGCTATTCATGGACAATGAAGCAAGCTCAGTTTACTTTGTTTACAAATTGAACATATGGCCAAGCTCTGAAATAAACCACAGACTGCAGCAATTAATTTTTTGAAAAGAGCAGTTTTATATTTACAGCTGGTTTGGCTTTGTTTACAACAGTTTTATTTTTTTTCACATAGTTTTATTCCTGGATCAATATACAAAATTTTTTAAACGATTTATTACGTAATTTAGGTTATGTTATGAAGTTTTTATGCTCTTAAACTTCGCTGTTACCAGTTTTACAATGTAGTTTACGATATGTCATAGTGTTTTTTGAAGTTATGTTAACCTGAGCAAATCTATTTTTGGATTTGGTGCATTTATAATGCCACCAATAAGAAGAAGACGAACATTGAGTGGTAGGAGGAGTCGGAAAGAACACGATCGCAACTGCTGGCATCACCCTCCCGATGTAACATTTGATGCTCCTTCCAACCTCAGACCAATGAACTAAAAATGTTTTTATTGTGGTGGGTTGCATTTCAAGAATGAAAAGACTGGTAGAGATAATGCGTCGTTTACGCGTTTTTGCCACAAAGGAAAGGTTGCCCGTAAAGACAGCCGTTCCCTACAATATCTGTTTTGGCGATAATTATTATCAATAAGGTGTAGAGGCAATCCCTAAACAAAGAAAGTCATTGCTCACGGCGCCAGTGTTTGCTCTCGGTCAGCTACATGTTGCTGTAAGCAGAGCTTGATCTTTTGCCGGTGATAGAATATACATTTCAGAAAAAAGAGGACAGGGGAAATGAAGGTGTTCCCTTAAAAATCTTTTACATTTACCGGAAACTCCTGCGGTAGATCAAATTAACATTACAAGTTTCAGTAGTTAAGCCATAATTTTGTTAATGAATTTAGCCCTTTGATTTAAACTTTAAAAGTATATAAGTAGGCTGATTATTCTTCTTTCTTTTACTATATGACTTTTGCTCGATTTCGAGCTACGTTTTATCTAGTGAACTTGTAAATCTAGAAGCCGAACAATTTTTTTAGTACAACTGTCATAGAAATATGTATAGTAAAACCTCATTAATCCAAACTGATCGGGATTGAACCTACCTCAGATTATCAAATTGTTAGGAATTAATTGTCCAAATTGTTAGGTAACTAGCCGATTTTGGCAAAGTTACTTCTGCCAATCACATGCAATTGTCTTTTCACTTCAAATTTTTCCCTTCCAAATCATATACAATCTAAAACTTCTTTGTATTTTATAACAAATATACCCCTTCTGATCATCTCCCCCTGATTATGGGCCAACGTCTACGATGCAAAAAAATTGTTCCACTAATTATGTGCAAATTTTATTTTTGGAAAATTTAAGTTTGCTGATCACACATGATCTTCATTTTATGGCAAAGCCACTCACAGATCATGTTTATGATTGTGGTTCTTTCTTAATTTCTATGCATTTTATTTATTATCTTTTCTTTATCTTATCTTTTACTGCCTTTTTTTGTATTTTATTATATATCTGTTTATACAAACACCTTGATTAGATTAACTGGAAATTCAACCTGCGTTCAAATTCTGCACCATTTTTCACCCACAAATGTGAAAGTGATATTGAAGGCTTAATGTACTAAAATCTACTTTCCTAGGCAATGTTACCCATCAAAATTAATATTGTGACCTTTAATTTTTAATTTTATTTATTCTATGAATCTGCATTTGTTATGTGATTCAGTAACAATATTTTTGTTATGTTTAGCAGCACTACTCACCATTTCATTATCATTAACTAGGGTGCTTTCGCTGAACACCAACAATGTCCCTTGTGCGCTGTTCTCTTCCAGCATCGCTGTGTAACTGAAACACATGGCATATTAATCAATTAATTTGTGGAAATATACAGGGTGTTTTTTTAAAACTTGCTTCTTAATTTATTCAAAAACAAAAATAAATTTTAGTATTTTGTTTTCTGGAAACGTCTACCAATGCAGGGGGAAGTCAATTTCACAGGAAAACTTTATTTCCCCAACTACCCCCTTCTCACCCCAACCCCTAACTTAAAATTTTCAAATGGCAACACACCCTTTGTGACATATCAAATTAAAGAGACAAAAAAAGAAAAATTTTGGTGGAAGAAAAATTAAAATTGCCTCATGCGTTCTCGAATTATTTGGTTTTTAAGGGTGTTTTTCGTTTAACTTTAAATTTTTATTATTTAAAAATTAACATAGACTTAAATATGATGTTAGCGGGAAACTTCTAATTAATGACAGGGGAATGTGTGGTGAACTCAAAATCAACCCTTATTTCACTCCCTTCCGCCAACCCCTTTGTTGAAGATAGAAACTTACCCCAAGTGATATATCAAATTAAAGGGTATGAAAAAACTAGATTTATTGCAATAATTAAATTGAGATTCAATACAGAATTTTTTATATCCTCATTTTTTACAATCTGACAATTAACTTAAGTGCAAATAATTTTGAATTCATCCTTCCTGCAAAAAAATTATTGCTGGCTAGATAAATCTCTTCGCTACCAGATGGCTACAGATGGCATTATTTATTAACAAGGACTGACAGAATAACATGATAAAAAATATTAATCAACATAGGGGTTGGGGGAAGGGGGTGAAATAAAGGTTGATTTTGAGTTCACCACACATTCCCCTATCATTAATTAGATGTTTCCCGCTAACATCATATTTCAAATCAAATCAAATCAAAAATTGTTTATTTTGCTTTTAAAGTTTATACAATAGTTCACAAAATTGTACTTAAAATTCTAATTACAAAGATAGTTAATTAATGCTGATATTATAAGCGAAATATATCCCCACATAGAAAAATCCGTGCGTGGGGATGAGTCACTATTTGACGTTTTCAAAAAATTGCTCAAAAATTTTGATCTAATTTCAATCGAGTTGATTGCTAATTAATAATTAATTATGAATTTATTTAAAAGATGAAATTTAATAATTTGACTAGAGGAGACAGTTGGAAGGTTAAATAGAAAATCAATAGGAAGCATGAATGGTCAATGAATCTGAATGACAAAAAAAAATGTTTTTGGTAGACAGACGGACAAAGTTCTCCCAAGTTGTTTACTGTTGTGTATGAATCACTGCATATCAGGTACACGCACGCACGCACACTCACACGCACCCACACACACAACTCGCATACCACGGCTCGCACGCACACACTCACTCACCTCTCACACTCACACAGCCACACGACCAGGCGATCCTCGGATCAGCTGCCGCGTCATTGTCTATCGGTAGGTCGAAACTAGCAGTTGTTCTATACCGTCTCTTCCAGTAGTAGAAAGCCATTGCAAAATATGTTTTTTATACTGAGTCACTGAGTACCTACCTGATGATATTGATTATTCCGTACCTCTGTTACGGTAATCAATACCTCTGTTTACGGTATTGATTATTCCGTAGATATTGAGGAAGGTTGTTGAATAAGTGATGGGCCAGGTAATAGCAGTTAGTTGTTTAAAAAGTCCTCATTAGTCTCGGTATGCGTATTCCTTGCCCAAGTGCTGTTCTTGTTCTGTAGAAGGTGAGTAACACGTTCAAATAAATTGTCATAGTGTTTGTGAATGTACATAGTTAAAGTCCTTATAAAAAGTTGTCTAATTTATGTCTGTGTTAATTTTTAAATAATAAATATTTGAAGTTAAACGAAAAATACCCTTAAAAACCGAATAACTCGAGAACGCATGAGGCAATTTCAATTTTTCTTCTACCAAAATTTTTCTTTTTTTGTGCTCTTTAATTTGATATGTCACAAAGGGTATGTTGCCATTTGAAAATTTTAAGTTAGGGGTTGGGGTGAGAAGGGGGTAGTTGGGGGGATATAGTTTTCCTGTGAAATTGACTTCCCCCTGCGTTGGTAGACGTTTCCAAAAAACAGAATACTAAAATTTATTTTTGTTTCTGAATAAATTAAGAAGCTAGTTTAAAAAAAAACACCCTGTGTATTAACTACTAGCAGTTGCCCGTGGCTTCGCTCACGATAAAAATTACAGCTGATCTTACTTCTGCTCTTTGAAATGTCAAATTATAGTATTCACAGCTGTTTACATTTCAGTATTTGAATGTTTACATCCTTATAAAATGTAAACATTGAAGCTAAGGACGTTCACGGGGCGTAGCCCGAGGGGATTTCAAGGAAGTGAATAGGCTTTTATATGTTTCCCAGGTTCAAGATCTACCTATGTGTGAAATTTCAACAGTTGGTTCAGTATTTTTTGAGTTTACGTATCCCATACATACAGAAACCACCTCTTCTTTATAATAGTACGTACAGACTAGCAGTTGCCCGTGGCTTCGCTCACGATAAAAATTACAGCTGATCTTACTTCTGCTCTTTGAAATGTCAAATTATAGTATTCACAGCTGTTTACATTTCAGTATTTGAATGTATACATCCTTATAAAATGTAAACATTGAAGCTAAGGACATTCACGGGGCATAGCCCGAGGGGATTTTAAGGAGGCCTGTATGTTTCCCAGGTTCAAGATCTACCTCTTAGACCAGGCGATATATGTTTTGACTTGGGTAAATCATACAGTCTACGAGATTTTTGTGTTAATGGCTTCGGAATATCATTAAAAAAGAAAATTTCACTATGCGTACAAATATAAACCTGTGCAAAATTTTTTATCGAGGGAAATATTAAAAATTAAACAAAAATATTCACGTTTTTTTGCCTGTTTTTTGAGGATATCTCCAAAACTATTCACTTTAGACAAAAATAAATGACACCAAACGTTTTTTTATAAAATTTTACATTGAAAAAAGTTATTTTAAATTTAGTTCTTCCTACAAAAAGTGCATTTTTTTATCGAAAATGTAAAAAAATTGTACAAAATTATCTAAAAATTTACGTTTTTCACGATTTTGTTGGGACACGACGACTCAACCAATGACCTTCAAACTTTTCACAGTAAATATTTGTATTATAAAAAATAATTACACCAAGTTTCATAAAAATCAGCCTGATATCTTCAGCATAATAGTCATCTAATAATCGTACTGCCAAAATATTGAATAATTTTCATATTCATCTAAACCGCAAAGTACGATCCGCAGATACATGAAATTTGGACCAAATATAAAGGAAAAGTAGATCTTTCAAATAAATCTTAAAATATTAAAATTGGTTCACTAGGAGAGCCTAGGCAGGTGTTTAAATATAGTAATATTTTTGGCAGTTTCTAGCCATTTCATTAATTTCCATAATTTTCTATTAAAGTATATTTTTTAACCTCAAAAACATTTATTTCAGGCCTGAGTGGCCTTAACATCGAGTCTGACCTTCATTTGTCAAAGCTCGGCCTCCAAAAACGTAAGGGGTGCCTTTTATTAGCAGTGCTCGTACAACGCGATCGAACTGACATTCGCATGCATGAAGCTCGGCCCCCAATTGTGACCGTCCACAGGAAAAGGGACCTTAACTTCCAAAATTTCAAAATTTAGTTTTTGATTGCTATGGATGCAGCTTTAAATTACAAACATTTTTGTGAAAAACTTTTAGAGATATGTCAAAAAATGAGTGAGTTATGATTTTTTAAAGTTTGTTATTCTAAAAACTTCGTTTTTGGGAAATAAGCGTCAGAGTTCAGTAATTTTCAACGTTAAGTATTTATGGTAATACTTACAATAATATCCAAGTTGAGATACCTACTTGTAGGTAATTTTGTCCTGATTTGAAATAAGTTTTCTTTTGTGACTTTTCTTGATTTTTGATTTTTTATTTCATATTTTTTACTTTATATTTATATATTTTATAGTTTTATAATTTGATTTTATATATTGATTATATTTTATAAATTTGATATTTATGTATGTTATAGTCAAAATATATTTATAAAAGTTATATTTTCATATTCTGTAAGAATCCAGCTAAAATATGCAATCAAAACCTGAAAATGTGAAATTTTGACCTAAACTACTAGAAAGTGCCATACTGAAAAATTTTCCTTGGGAAGATAAGGTCCCTTTTCCTGTGGACGGTCACAATTACATAAATCCTTAATGCCTATCTTCTCTTCGCCAAGCTCGGTCCCCCAAATTAAACATGTTGCCCTTATTAAATAATACTCAGCCCCTATCATAGGACTTTTTTTATACGAAGATAAATTACCAAGCGAAAAGGTCCACTTCAGTTTCCTGTGGCCTTCTCTCATAACCGGAAGGTCCTTCTTGTCCACTTTTTTATATATGTATGCGGAAGTCGCTCTTTGTAAGATGAAAAGTGTTGTTTGTAAACAACAGAAATGTAAACATTGTAAATTGCGTTCTAACGTCAAAAATCTTTTAAGAGAAGAATTTTAACGACTAAAAGCTTATTTTCACAGTATGATAAAGTCGCTCCTTGTAATGAAAATTGCTATTTTGAGCTCTACGTAGACAACTACAAGAATTATAATTATTTATTTAGTAAAATACACACTATTGAAAACAAAAGTCTTCAGTGACTAAAATATCTCCCTACATAGTCTGTAGCAAGTATTCAGGGAAATAGAAATAGTCCTCATCTTAATCAAACCATTTACACTCGTCTAAAAAATGGTTCACTTTGACATTTTTCAATCTTCACTGAAAAAAAGAATAAAAGGTATAAAATACATATTAGGAAGAAAGTTTTTGTAACCAGCAAACATGACCTTTTTTTACTTACATGCCTCACCATCTTAATATGATGATCACCGCCCCACATATCATGCATTTGCGTACAGGACACACACAATAACAGACGCGCATGCTTAGAATGTACTATTACATCATTGATAGCCCTTTCACAATAAATCAAATAATCTTTTTTCCATAGTAAAATAAAATGTTTTGTTCAAATACTTTCTTTAAATTACGAAACATGTTTCAGAATTCTGAATGTCTAATCCTTAAAATCCAGTGGGAGTCTGTTCGTGTTGGCTTAAGTAAAACCATTAAGGCTATAGAAACTAGCTTTAACTAAAAAATACTTCCTTATAAAAAAACTTCCTCTATGTGCATGAACAAACAAAATAACTAAATTTTTGTTACAGAAAATAATTAAAACGCTAAGAGTCCAGTATATTGTTCTTTCCTATTAAAATCTAAGGTATATGGACAGTACATTTTAGACTTCAGAAGAAGGAGTCAAAAAGATGTGTAGCACGTTTCTCTATTGTAAAAAGGTAGTTAAGAATAAACGTTTCGAGAAGAACGTTTCGATAAAGGAGGAACTACCGAATCTAAATTCCTTGAAAGAATTTTATAAAATTTGAACCAATTTCACGTGGAAAACAGTTAAAACCATTAATTTCACATAAATTGCCTGAATATCTTTTACACGTTGTTTTATTACAGTGTAATTGCATTAAACAAATGCAAAATATTTTAAAATGACATTTGTAAAAAAATTTGAAAAGTTCCGTATGTATTCAAAAGAAAAGAATACATTTAAATAAATCTTTATAATATAAAATAATTTTGAATATAAGGGGGGGGGGGGGGGTAAATTTAAGGAATCGAGCTTGAGGAATAAAAGAATAAGGGTACAATTACAGCTTTCTGCAGATTGAGAATCAAGCCAGGGATAAATGAGAATGTGTACTAATTGCCCATGAGGGACCGTGCACTGCTCACTATCAGCAAAAGTTTCAGTTCGGGGACCGAGCTTGACGAAGGGAAGGTAGAGATAAGGGATTTATGTAATTGGGGGACGAGCTTCATGCATGCGAATGTCGGTTCGATCGCGTTGTACGAGGACTGCTAATAAAAGGTGTCCCTTGCGGTTTTGGGGGCCGAACTTTGACAAATGAAGGTCAGACTCGATGTTAAGGCCACTCAGGCCTGAAATAAATGTTTTTGAGGTTAAAAAATATACTTTAATAGAAAATTATGGAAATTAATGAAATTGCTAGAAACTGCCAAAAATAATACTATATTTAAACACCTGCCTAGGCTCTCCTAGTGAACCAATTTTAATATTTTAAGATTTATTTGAAAGATCTACTTTTCCTTTATATTTGGTCCAAATTTCATGTATCTGCGGATCGTACTTTGCGGTTTAGATGAATATGAAAATTATTCAATATTTTGGCAGTACGATTATTAGATGACTATTATGCTGAAGATATTAGGCTGATTTTTATGAAACTTGGTGTAATTATTTTTTATAATACAAATATTTACTGTGAAAAGTTTGGAGGTCATTGGTTGAGTCGTCGTGTCCCAACAAAATCGTGAAAAACGTAAATTTTTAGATAATTTTGTAGAATGTTTTTACATTTTCGATTAAAAAATGCACTTTTTGTAGGAAGAACTAAATTGAAAATAACTTTTTTCAATGTAAAAATTTATAACAAAACGTTTGGTGTCATTTATTTTTGTCTAAAGTGAATAGTTTTGGAGATATCCTCAAAAAACAGGCAAAAAAAGTGAATATTTTTGTTTAATTTTTAATATTTCCCTCGATAAAAAATTTTGCACAGGTTTATATTTGTACGCATGGTGAAATTTTCTTTTTTAATGATATTCCGAAGCCATTAACACAAAAATCTCGGAGACTGTACGATTTACCCAACCATGTGCTTTTTTTAACAGATACCGCCTGGACTATCTGTGTAAAATTTAAACCCAGTTGGTTCAGTATTTTTTGAGTTTACTAATCCCATACATACAGAAACCACCTTTTCTTTATAATAGTGTAGATAAATATTTGAAATTAGCTTTCAAAAATTACAAATTTTCTTGTTATGTTCTGTTTGCATGTTATGACAAATTCAGGTAAAGTGAAACTGCTCATCATTATTACTCATAAAAATCCCAATTAATATGTGGGAAAAACTTTAATACTCTATACTTTACTTAAAATGGCAACCTACCCAGGTAGGTATTTTAAGCCAAATATGAATGAGAGCTGAGTGAAGGATGACTGTGGCGCGATTTTGTAGTCCTGTTACTGACTAAGGATGAAGTGTTCCTTAGACAGGACTGTTCATTAATAGCCCAACAGCCAATGACAGCTAGGGGACTACAGTTTTTCGTGGGATCCGAACCAAAATTTCAACAATCAATAACAAATTGGAGTAATTAGAGGATTGACTTATGTATGAACATTTTCTTTAGTCAGTTTAATCTGCTAAATGACATCCAACTTATCAACACACTGAGTGGATTTGAAGTAAGGAGCAGAGTCGTCAAGCTGCGCCACCAGTAGAGCCACTGTAGCCTCGCTGGCCATCGCAGGTGGCTCGTCCAATGAAGTGACTTCCTCCTCTGCCACGACTCTCAGCAGAATGGGCTGGTGGGGTCTGGAGATGGAGGCTAGCTCTCGCAACGGCCGCACCAAAAGGATCTCTCCTGGACATTCAGTCTTAACAATTAAGACAACTCAAAGTCACCAGTGAATAAGTTCATTAAGTAAACTGTATTTCAAACTTTCAAATTAATTCCAAACAGTATTTTTAAAAGTGTAAATCTTGTTCATAAATAAAGTAAGTTATTTGGCAATTGAAAGTTATTTTTACTTTCTCCTCCTTTTACATAGTATATTGAGAAAGTATTGTTTCTGTCAAAATATTCTAAATTGAGTTGTTAGTGGATATTTGTTTTAGTGCTTCCCTAATCCAAAAAGTGGTTTTCGGAGTAGTGTCTGCCCGTCCATTTCTTTGTGTGTGTGTGTGTGTGTGTGTGTGTGTGTGTGTGTGTGTGTGTGTTTGTGTGTGTGGATGTATGTAAACAGAGTTAGAGACGACACCAAAACGGTCCAATTTTCATGAAATTTGGCATGTAGGTATTAAACCATGATATCTCATGGCATTATTTTCATTTTTTTGAATTTTTGATTTTTAAGGGTATTTAACCCATAAAAACAATAAAAAATGGCAAAAACCCAAATTTAAAAAAAATGGCTTTAACGATTTTGATAAAAATTTCATGGTTTGTAATGCTTATGATAAAATAAAATGGCACCACCCTTTAAATATTCAGGTTCAGAAGTTATAAGAATTTAAGTGTTGAAAATTCAATTTTTTTAAATTTATTTAAAATTATAATGATTAATCAAAATATTCTTGCAAACATAAAATTTGGCTTGAAAAAATAATAATCAAGTATTTTGAATTATTAGTCCATGTCTATTGGTTGCCGATATAATTAATTGATATTTTAGTTTGACAGTAAATGCAGTAAGCTGTCCAATGTTACTCTTATGGCAAATATTTAAAAACCGATATCTCAATTTATTACTAACCGATTTTAACAAAATTTTGTATGTATTTGTGAGATAATTGTGAATTTGTGATGCAGGTTTAATTTAATTTAATTATATTGTTTTTAAGGGAGAGAGTATGTGCCAGTTTGCTGATACCGTTTATTAATTCTGTGCTTATTTTGATGTCTAAAATATATTTTTTACTTGCAATGATATAGAAAATATTATTTGTACTTCAAAATCCAGGCTAAAGTCTATAGATAGCCTAGAATAACTACTGAGATATAAATGATTTCTTAGTCTACGAACCATTATCTCTTCCAATGGAGAAAAAGACAGTAAAGGGGTTTCCTTCAGAGATGAGTCCATATTTAATTTTGCGAGGGGATCCTGTGTCTCCATCCCGGGCCGTTACTTTCAGTACCAGTGCTCCCTGCAATTGATGACATTTTTTAAAACTACAGTGCAACCTGGATAATTCGAACCTCAAGGGACCAGCTAAAAACTTCGAATTATCCATAAATTTGAATTAAAGAAGTTCTAAAGAATGACGCCAAAACATTAAAACTTCACATTGTGAATTTAACCTCTTCATCAAATTGACACTCTAAAAGAATAAATTCATCAACAGACGCTAATTATAAGGGTTCAAAAAAAGTAATCATAAAACAGAAATATAACTACCCTAAAGTATAAAAACTGCATACGACGCGACGTACAATAATACAAAGAAACATTTCTGCTAGAAAAAATACGGTACGTTCTGCTTCTTCTGAACTTGATATAGGCTACCAACTTAACTTCGTGTAATATTGACAATCGCACGCTCATTGACTTTCCGCTAAAGTGAGTGTTTTATAGGTCCGAGATTTTGTCGACATGGTCACTACACTTATTTAATGTTATGTAAAAACTTTTAAATACTTAAAAACAAGACACATAAAAAAGCATGAATAAAAAATAAAAAACACTTTATTTGAAGGACGTCCGAAAACAACGGAATGCTGCACTGGAATTCGGAAGTTAGTTTGGCTGGTGGGGGGAGGGGGTTGCAGTGTTGAGTAGCCTTTGTGTCGACCGACATAGACAACTGCGCATCAGGTCTGGTGCATGGCTCGTCTGCCGGGAGCCGTTCAACACAGAATCAAGCGCGAAAAGACTGGTGGCGCTGCCACGGCGAGCGCAACCCTTTTCCGTACCCAGTCAGCGTTCTGTACTGTTTCAGTTTACATTATTGGTGTCGAGTTACAAGCGATGTTGGGGCAGGGTGGGAAGCCTGGGAGGTGGAAGGGATGGGTCATTTGACCATAACCTGACACACCATAGGTCTGGCGATAATTTTTTATTGAACGTCGTAGTAAAACGTGTTTTCCAATGAATTTGTAACTATTTCCAGTCGTGGAATGAAATTGATGTATCTTAATTTGGCACTTCAAAAATTCGAATTATCAAAAATAAAATTCGAATTATCCACGATTTTTTAGCATTGTTTAGATACAAAATGCCAGGGACCAAGAAAAATATTCAAATTAAAGAAGATTTTGAATTATTCAAGTTCGAATTATCCAGGTTCCACTGTACCTATCTTATATAAGCATAAAATAATGTTTATCATTTCAATAGGAACAGATTTACTCTGCAGTGTGTGTGTGCCAGTATTTTGTTGGAAAAGTATTCATTGACCACAACAGAGACTCGCAGGAGAGTTCTGTTGTTATAGAAACTGACACAAAAAAATTTAGGTTTAGAAATTCGGTATAAATTCTTGAATTTCAAGTTTTCCTACAATCTGCAAAAAGGCATCGCATAAGTAGCATGATAGTAGCATAAGTAGCTTTAAACTGACCAAAATGTTCGATATGGTAATTGAAAGCCTTTTGCTAGCAAAAGGCTTAGTTTAAGTAGCTTGATAGAGGGTTTAAGCTGACCATGTTCGTTATGTTGTTGTACCTGAGTGAGGTTGCTGGGCAGCACAGTGAGAGGGTCTATCTGGTCCCAGACTGGAGGCGTGTCCTGCACGTCCGACACCACCACGACCACTTGGAACCCTGCGATGTTGCGAGAGTCCTCCCCCGCAACCACGTACATGTCCTGCCAACATCATTTGGACTGGTGAACAAACTTAGCTTAGCTTAACTTTTAACGCAGTACTTCCATTGTTATTTCTCATGTTAATCGTATGGCAAATATTTAAAAACCAATATCTCCGTTTATTCTTAATGGATTTTAATAATATTTGGTATATATTTGTGAGATAATTTCATGAATTTTTTGTATAGTAACTGTGATAATTGATAGCTGTGAATTTGTTTTATTTCGTTTCAATATATAGGTTTTCTTGATTTAATAGGCCTTAAGGGAGAAAATTTGTGTCAGTTAACTGACACCTTTTATTACTAATAGAAGTAAACTAATTCTCTAAAGAAAATACGAAAATACCAAATTTGTTGTTCATTGTGTGAGATTGAGTTTAAATAAAAATGATGTTTTTACTTTACTATTGTTTTTCTCTAAAAAGTATTTGAAATAAAATATGAATTTAGTGTATTTAATATTTTGCTAAGGTAAAAATCCCCTTATCATACTTTACAAAGGTTTTTGCGGTAAAATTGCATTATACTCTGTAAGGCCCGCATTACACTATCAAATATTTTATAAAAGATCTTTTATAAAAGATTTATTTGACCAATCAAATTGAAGTTGTTGTTTTGAAAATCAGCTGGCTTGAATTTTGATTGGTCAAATCAAATCTTTTATAAAAGATCTTTTATAAAATATATGATAGTGTAATGCGGGCCTTAGAACTGGGAACATTATTTTTTTCTTTGCGAAATACACAATAAAACTAAAAGAAAATTACCAGAGCATAGATGGACAGTCTGTACATTGTCTGGACTTCATAATCTAAAGACCGAGCCAATTTAATCAGTCCTGTTGAGGTTTCCTTCTTTGAGCTTTGTACGAGACGGAATTCAGGGGCCGGCTGCAGGAAGCTTCCATTGACATCTTTCTGTGTGACAAAACATTTAACTTAAATATCTCATGATAAGGAACTCATTATAATAATATAATTTTTGTGAATAATATAAGTCTTTGATTTTAATACATATTTTTTAACATACTGTATGAAAAACAGCTGTTTTCCACTCACTAAGTCATTTGCAAAATCTTACTTTTGAAGACTACAGTTGACTCTCGATAGTTCAACACTCATACTTCGACACTAAATTTAATTCAACACTCAACAACTATTAAAAGACTAGCAAATATTTTGTCCAGTGATATTTATTAGGATCTATATTACAATAAAAGTTAATGAATTAACTGTGCATTGGTTTAGGATGATAGTATTTAATGTATTTACGAGCTTACATGGATAGCCTTTATATTTAATGCTTCTAACAATGTAAAATCCCATATACTCCTTGGAGTTCAACATGTCGATACTTCAACACTCCCAAAGTCCACTT
The DNA here is from genome assembly GCA_035578135.1 of Flexamia atlantica. Lineage (NCBI taxonomy): Eukaryota > Metazoa > Arthropoda > Insecta > Hemiptera > Cicadellidae > Flexamia > Flexamia atlantica. The sequence continues at coordinate 18,420,146 of JAQJVK010000006.1, read as the reverse complement.
GTAAATTAAAATTTTGTAAACAACACTGTAAATTACATTGTACCAGTTAATCTCAAAGAACCAATTTTTAAAGCTCGATTTCATCTCACTTGTAAAACACGACTGCACACCAAAAAGTGCCACTTTGGTCCCTTGTTGTGAAAACTACTATTATAAGCCACTCTTTTTACAAGTGGTTAGTAATTTGTATTTTTAAGTAATATATTATTGATCATTGTAATATTTAGATTGAAATGCAGAGCAACAATCATTGGAGTAACTGGAGTGGACCCAAGGCTACTAAATCAATTGAACCCCAAAAAATTCCTAATTTATTTAATTGGTTATGTTTGAAAATGTACCAAAGAAATGGATAAAAATACTATGTGGTGTGGTTGCAATTAATAATTCTTCATTTACATCGAATTGCACAAGATAATGCAAACAGTTATGCTAATTCAGAAATCATTTATTAACGAATTTCCCCTATAGGGAAGAAGCTGTTACCGTAGTACTCATGGTAAGACCAGACCATGATATTTTTTCGTTTTGGAGTCCCCAAAAGCAAAAAACACCGTACGTTCGAATTTATATATATATGTCTGTTAACACGATAGCGGCCGTAAATATTGCCCGATCTTAATGAAATTTGGTACAGACTTGTAAAGTGGCAATCACTCGGACGAGTTCGTGAACCAGCCCGATCGGACCACCGGAAGGGGGGGTAAAGGGGGATAAACCCCCCAAAAATGGATTTTTTGAGTTTTTTACATAGAAAAATAAAATTTATCTAATTTTTGTTTGCACCATTGAATTCAGCTCAAAAAAAACAAACAATGTAGTATGTTGAATCACTGCTCTACGTCCATTGGTTACCGAGATATTGAAAGTATTAAACACAGTAAGTTGTCCCAATGTTAATCTTTTGGGAAATAAGTAAAATTCTATATCTCGCTTATTTTTTAACATATCTGGATAAAACTTGGTTTGTGGCTTCATCTAGATGAGATCTAATGTTTAATAGTCTAAAATTACCAATATTTCCATTTTTGTGGCAGCAAACCAGCATACTCATTTCCCATGTTATTCTTAAGGAGCTTACAAAATCATGTCAAATCTCGCTATGTTAGCTTGAACTATACGTTTTTTTGCATTTGAAATTCGCTGAGTATGCAGGTCTGCTGCAATGGGAGTATTTTTATTTTTCAGAGATTTGCTTTTTTTCTGGCTTCAAGCATTACCTGGTGGTAATGAACTGTGAAGTTAACAAATAATTTACTCACCCAAAGTTCAATTGTAGCTGGACGAGGTATTCTTGGATTTCTTCTCACTATGACATACTCAAGTTCGGTTCCTATTCTTGTGTCCTGCAACAAAACCACGGTGTTTTAGCAAATTTCCTTAAAGGAATAAGCTATTACCGTAGGTCTCATGGTAAGACCTAAGCCCGAGACTATGTTAACTTTTCATTTTGGGGCCCCCAGAAGCAAAAAACACTATTCGTTCGAATTTTTATATATATATCTATATATACCGGGTGTCTCACCTAAAGTGAACCAATAGCTAACTTTTTTATTATAAATCTGACAAAGAACTTCATCTGGGGCACTTCCCTTAATTTTTAACGCTGCTTTTTGGAGTCACTTCGAAAATTAAAAATATGGCCGCCATTTTCCAATATGGCGGACTACTTTGATTTTACTTATGGAACACCCTATTTTTTAGGGCGTTTTTAGATTCTACGCTTAATTTTAGGAACTTTTTATTCTTTATAATTTTTTCCTAAACCCAATGGTTAAGGAGGTATGAATAGTTAAAGTTAGATTTTATCGCCATTTAAAATGCATTGGGAAATTGTTGGTAGTCTGAATATCGAAAACGGTTGGGTTTGATAAAAGATACCAAAGAATAAAAGTGCCTAAAAATGTTAGTTTAGTTGAGGTTTAATCATAAAATAATTTTTAGTCGAGATTTAATCATGGAAATGTGTTTTTTTGAATATGATTTTACTCCATAAGAAATACATGGGATGGCACAGTTAAATGGACACAAAGCATTTTAAATGAGGAAAAATCAAACTTTAACTGCTCATATCTGCTGAACCATTGGGTTTAGGAAAAAATTGTAAAGAATAAATAGTTCCTAAAATTAAGCTTAGAATCTAAAATGATCTAAAATATAGGGTGTTACATAAGAAAAATCAAAGAAAAAATGGCGGCCATATTTTTAATTTGGAAAATGGCGGCCATATTTTTAATTTTCGAAGTGACTCCAAAAAGCAGCGTTAAAAATTAAGGGAAGTGCCCCATAAGAAGTTCTTTGTCAGATTTATAATAAAAAAGTTAGCTATTGGTTCACTTTAGATGAGACACCCGGTATATATGTCTGTTAACACGATAGCGGCCGTAAATATAGTCCGATCTTAATGAAATTTGGTACAGACATGTAAAGTGGTAATCACTCGGACGAGTTCGTGAACCAGCCTGATCGGACCACCGGAAGGGGGCTAAAGGGGGTATACCCCCCCAAAAATGGGTTTTTTGAGATTTTACATAGAAAATTAAAAATTATCCAATTTTTGCTAGCGTTATTGAATTCAGCTCAAAAAAAAACAAACAATTTAGTATTTTGAATCACTGCTCTATGTCCATTGGTTTCCAAGATATTGAAAGTGGTAAACACAGTACGATGTCCCTATGTTAACCTTATGGGAAATAAGTAAAATTCTATATCTCGCTTACTTATCAACATATCTTGATAAAACTTGGTAAATGGCTTCTTCTAGTTCAGATCAACTAAATATTTAATTAAAACCACCCAGTTTTAATATACCAGTAGCATCAAACCTGCATACTCATTCCCCATGTTATTCTTATGGAGTTTACAAAAACATGTTGAATCTCGGTATGTTAGATTGAAATATGTTGTTTTGCATTTGAAATTCGCTGAGTATAAAGGTCTGCTGCAACGGGGATATTTTAAAGATTGAACTATTCTAAAAGTAGTTTTTTGTTATTATTGTATGTTTTTCATTTTAAATTTCAGGAGCCAAAAGGTCAAGTCAAGTAGAAAGGTGAGTAGTGAGGTGAATTAATACTTGACTATCGACTCGACCAGTATAGAGATATGAAAAAGTGGATAACAAGTGGATTGACTGGTCAAGTACCTGAGTCCCAAAAATCCTTGTTCTTCAACAACACCCCTCCACACTCCCATTATTTGTTTTCCTCTTACATTTAAGAGACCATGGTATATTTAACTATATGATTACTGGTCTCAAAGCTTTCCCGTTACAATTACAGTGGAACACAACTGTATGTTAACTGTCACCCTTGGGACCGAGAGTGTGACAGTTAATAGAATATATGGATAACAGGAATTCAATTATAAACCTGTACAGAAAATATAGATTTAAAAGGGGTTGAAAGAAATGTTATACCCTGTATAGGTGGATAATACACGTTTTATATTAAATTACACACACACAAGAGTAAACGAGAATTGCTATTCTGTAAATCGTACTTGTTCAATGTTTTTACGGCATCTATTTTGACACATTAAAAGTACACTAGTGGTGACAGATAACAGAGTGACGGTTAAAAGAGTGACGGTTAATTGAGGTTTTACTGTTTTGATACAGAACACTGTACATTTACGGGTGATCACCTTTGGTTTAGTGACGGATCTAAGGTGGGGCAGCGGGGGCACCTGCCCCGGGCGTCAGCCGGTAGGGGGCGTCAGAGGCGCTCAACGCTGGCTGGCTTCAATTAAGAAAAAAGTGAAAAATTTAATTTTAAGGTCAATTTTTTTGTTTCGCGGCCGGCAAACCTCTCAGTAGCATCGATGCCGTAAAATCTCTTTCGTATCGCATCCGTCAAGCCTATCTCTATTTTCATGGCAGTCACATTCTCGGTGTTTGATGGCCAGAAAATCACTAGTACGTTTTGTGGACAAAGCGACGGTGCTGGCCCTTATCATGGCCGTTACACCTTTCAGTTGCATCGCGGCTGTCATATCAGGGTTTTTTATACCACGGCCTCGATCATATTGCGGCCAGAAAATCGCTCAGTGTCTTTGCAAATCTCTTGGTCTCATTGCAGCTGTTAAATATATTGTTGACATATCGCGCCCATTAAATCTCTCGGTCGTATTGCGGCCATCAAATAATATTTTATTTTACTTGACATAAGATTTGGCTCAAGTATTCGTTTCAATTAGGAGGCAACATGGCCAATTTCACTGGTTGGAAATATAGTTTTGAAATAGTCAGGAAAGATCAGAGAAAAGTTGGGAGTTCCATATGTAAAATCTGGTAATTGGTTTTACAGTGGCTGGCAAATTTCTCGGTTATATTATGGCAATAACAGCTCTTGATTAGGCTTTATAGTGGGCTGCGAACATCGGTTGTATTGCAGCCATAACGTTAAATCATATTGTAATATACGGGGTAATTGTTTATCCATCATACCAAAGCCACATTCAAAATATTATATATCTTTGTGTTTGTTGACGAGGGGGGGGGTGCTAAACGCCGATTTTGCCCCGGGCGACAGTATGTGTAGTTCCGTCACTGCTTGGGTTGAATGATGTGTTGATAAAAACCTTCCTAAATGATGTCACTTCTGCGGAGTGTTGTCCGGTTAAACTGAGGTCCAGTTTAAGGTGTCTGGGTAGGGATTCTCGAGAGGGAGAGAGAGAGGTAGTTTAAAGAGGGAGTCTACTGTATTTTGGTTAGAATTCATTCACTCTCATCACTATGGACATTGTACCTCAGGGACCATGATGATGCCGGGGATGTGGGGGAACACGGTGTTGACGTCGGTCTGACCCCCGGTGACCTCGATGGTGACGGCGACAGTCGTGGTATCGCCTGCGGTGTCACGCACGGTCAGGCGGAACTTGTAGAGCTGGCCAGGTGCGACACTGCGCTCCAGGAACACATTGGCGGAACAGCCCGACGCGTTTGTGTGGCACTGCAGGCTCTCAATGCGGATTACGTAGCTGCCATAGTCTGAAATTACAAGAGGTTGTAAGGTGGACATAGCATGTGTCTGTGGATAAGTTGCAAGAAATCCTTGGAGAGTGTTGCAAATTTTTTAGGCGTGCACAAAATTACTACTGCTTCGTTTAGAAAGAAAAAAGAGGATAAACTAGGATGAATAACCAATTCAAAAATTTACTTTAAGTCAATATAAAATAAGTAAATATAAGTGAATAAAAGTAGAAATTATCTTTTTAAGTAAGTAGATAGTTGCAAACCGTCTCTTAAAAGCCTTTGTTTACCCCTTTTGCTTATTGTGCAATATAGCCTAGATGCAGTTTCTAAGGCATCTTTTGTTCCATTATTACCCACCCATCTTAAAAAAAAAAAACAGTTACATTTTTTAATGCTCTGTGAAGTCAACATTGACTATGGTTATGTTGGAGAAGAGTGTAGAAACTTCAAATTTTAAGCTAAAATTCCAGCACTCCTGCTCTATCTTACCAGTGGCAGCAAACGAGAGAGGGTAGTCCCTATCAGGGTCGGTTGCCCGCAGCCTGTAGATGACAGTTCCGATGCGGGTGTCAGCAGGCAGCAGCAAGTGTCGCATGTTATTGGAGGCATCGAATGTGGGGTAGTTGGCATCAGTGGCCACCAGGAGTGCTGCTACTGTCGCCATGGTCAGCAATATCATCCTTGCCGCACATCACATCACGGTGGCTGGCCCCTCGTCTGCACCTGTCCAAAGTAACGTGGGGTAGTTGGCGTCAGTGGCCACCAGGAGCACTGCTACTGTCGTCATGGTCAGCAATATCATCTTTGCCACACATCACATCTCGCGGTGGCTGGCCCCTCATCTGCACCTGACCAAAGTAACATCCCTTATGGAAAAGTCTGATGATTCCAGATCTGGAGCCCAGATCTAGCCAGATCTGGTTATATAAGGTTTAATCTGGCTAAATCTGTGTGCCAGATCTGGTTTGATCTGGCCAGATCTGGGGAGTCAGATCTGGGGAGCCAGATCTGGGCTCCAGATCTGAGTGCCAGATCTGGTTTGATCTGGCTAGATCTGGGGAGCCAGATCTGGGGGGCCAGATCTGGACTTCAGCTCTGGGCGCCAGATCTGGTGAGCCAGATCTGGGGAGCTAGATCTGACCAGATCTAGATCAACACCCAGATCTGGCTCTCCAGATCTGGGGTCCAGATCTGAGCCAATCCGTTCCGTTAGTTATTTTATTTCATTAATATTTCATTTTCAAGACATTTTTAATTAAATACTTTTTATACTAGAAGTATTTTACAATCTGAGTTTTTTGAAATAGGTTTTAGTATAACGATTTAAACTACATAATATGCTTACAATGATAAATAAATATTTTACAATGATAAAAACAGGACATGATTACACATCAAGAAAATCAAATGCTATATATTTGTTGTGTGTCAAAATAGAATTTTTGTACACGATGCAAAGTATATAAAAATATTACAGAACATAATTTTAAAAATCATAGGACACACTAAAACATAACAACGAGAATTACTGTGTGTGTATGAAATTTAATAAAATAAAATAATATTTAAAATAAAATAATAATATAATGTATATTTTTTCAAAAAACCTAAAACTAACCTATATACAGCTTGAATAATGGACTGCTGAAGTTATTTGTGCAGTCTCCTCAGTCTGTATTTAAGGTCAGTTATAAGTCAGCTGTAAATTAATAATAATGCTGAAATTTGTTTTTGTTTACGTCTGGCTTTTGTAAAACGTTTAAGAAAAGTCCGCTTTTAGTATAATAAACGAGTTCAACCTTTACTCTGCTTATTTAATTAATGTTTTTTGAGTTTATACATAGTAAAATTCTAGAGGTAATAACAGTAAACTGAATCCCGAGTGTGTTACGTTTCCTCTTGCATAGAAGTTCGTCAAACTTTAAAATGGAATACGCAAAAGGAATAAAACCACTGAAAGAAGCAGAAGACGGGCGACGTGGAAGGATCAAGTAATGGACGTGTTGGAGCTGTTTTGATGCGGTCGACATCGTGGAGGGAAAGAGGATGAAACTTGAACTCTCTGAAACGCCACCCCCTCCTGAGAAAGCAAAGTTCGACGTCAGCAGCTCAAGCAAACATCATGATTTCCCAATGCGTAAGTGATGATCTACACAAACGAATTTATGGAAGATTATCAGCTAAGTAAGCATGTGATGTTTTGGTTGAACAGTATGACAACAAAGCGGAAGACCAGTTGTTTCATCAGTGTCTTGATTTCTTCAGTATGAAATGGGATGAAACCGAAGATGCCCCATCGATGCTGTCACGATGCAATGTTTGTGGTCCGTTTGATCCGTCCTTCTCTGGTCGCCGATACTTGATCATCATCAAGAATCAACTCAAGGTACCGTTACTGTTATGTCGCACGAGAAAATTCTGCAGTCAAGGATGCGTCACGAGATGTGTTGGCTAAGACTCGCGCTCTTGGACACCGTGTGAAAGAGTTTCTGTCTTCATTTGAAAGCTCAGTCTTAAGTTATTGATTGTAGTGAAAAGTTTGAAATATAAGTTTCGATAGTTGGATACATCCGTTCGATTGTTTTGTGGGACAGGTATGAAACTGCAACCTTATCTTGTCTTGGAGATCCTTGAGTTAATCTCAGTATTAGTACTTTATTTTTTCTCAAAAAGTATTTGATTGTTATACCTCATGTATAATACAGTCTACGTTCATTACTATTTGTTCGTATGCAAACATAAATATACCATATGATAGGCTACGATGTATTAATAACTTTATTGATGTTATCATTAGTTAGTTCTTTAGAATGAAAGAAACTAGTTCACATATAAACTAGTTTAAAACAGTAAATTATATCAACTTGGCCTGAACAACAGATCAAATGGTATTTCATTCAATCTTAAAACTAAATAAATTATAATTAACCCTTTGAATTGTTAAACTTTGATTTTTTGTATTACTTAAATCAAGATCTTGCCAGATCAAACCAGATCTGGGAAGCCAGATCTGGCCAGATAAAAAAATCCAGATCTGGTTTTGGACACTTAAAAACCAGATCTGGGGAGCCAGATCTAACCAGATTAAACCAGATCTGGGGAGCCAGATCTGGGTTGATATGGCCAGATCTGGTTTTTAAGTGGCCAAAACCAGATCTGGATTTTTTTATCTGGCCAGATCTGAACTTTTCCATAAGGGATGTGAACCAAATACCAAAAGACCATTAGGATCTTGAATCGACTCTTCCTTGATATTTATATGATAGGTATTGTTTACCCACACTACACTAGATATACTCTAAAGCATAGAAATTGAAGTGTCTTATACTATAGAATAAGCTCAGAGGCCATCCATGAATAAGAAAGGGAATCCATGGCAGTACATCCTTGGAAGAGAGTGGTTGGTTCCATTAATGCTTTTCATTCTATGTTGATTTTATAACAAAGAAAACTTTAAAATTGTAATAACCTTTTATCGAGCCACCTCAAAAGTTAAACTAAAAAGCAGACGTAAGTCTTGCAAAAAAAAACTGAGGCGTGATAGTACACATATGAAATGTAAAGAAATAGTTACTTAACCTTCAATTTCACAAAGATTACGAGGAAGACTTTGTATTGTTTCATTATCCAAAAATATATAATTCCAATTTTTAGATTTTCTAGATTTTGTTAAATATCTGTTGGCCTGATGATCCGTTCCATTTCTAGCTGATTTTGTTGGTAATAATCAAAATCTGTATTTCCATTATATTTCATTATATTCATTATATTTATTTCATTATATTTATTTCATTATATTCATTATATTTAGTAAATTGCGCTACCCTGCAGCTTCAAAGTATGCTCATATGCAAAGGTTGGAGTTCCAGTGCTCAAATGAAATCCAGTAGAACTGGCGGACCAAAGGTCAAGTTTTTAAACAGGCCAGCTAATTTTTAGCATATGACAAATGAGCCAAGGATCAGCTGGCCTGCCTCAAAACTTGACCCACCATTTCTATTGGAATTTTTTCATAACACATGGCTTTGCTAAAAAACTGTTTTCTTCAATCAGCTGTTTTACTCTAAATTCCTTTTCGGATATTATATCCTATGAGTATATACAGGGTTAAACTTTAGGGGTATATCCAGGGTTCTTCCTTTTGAGGCTGACCTTTTATGTTGTTATGTTAAATGTCGTTTCCTGCAAAACTTCATACCAGGCTCTTTTCAGTGACATCAAAATTGTTAAAAATCGGTTTAGAACTGTAGGGGGAGTCTTGATCACAAAAAAACCTCTTTTGAATTAAATAAGCAATAATACATTACTACAGAAATTGAAAAATCGCTTTCGATTAGGCTAGTTCAGTAAATACACAACATTGCTGTGACTAGATGAGATCGCCTATTGGTCAAAATTAAACTAGAAGATATATTGAACAAAACTCTGGTTTGTATATTTTAAAAGACTCTTAGGTAAAGTTGTATTTTTGTTAATGTAGTAACAAGTTTTTATCTTGATTTTTCCAACACTTTTAGGGAAATCCGAAAGTTGCATGTTTCGGGATCTATAATCTGATACCGTCTTCAGGTGGGAAAGGACTTGGAGCATAACAAGATTAGCAACACACAGCCAGAATCTTGTTATGTTCTAAGTTCTTTCTCATATAAAAAACAAGATCAGACTCCAGATCCTGAAACGTCATGTCAGCAAAAATCAAAATTAAAAAATAAACTCTCTATCACCAATAAATTTCAAATAAGGAATCTTTTCAAAGATCTTTAAAAAGTATTCCTTAAGTTTGATGGCAGACTGGCAAAATTTAAAATGTCTCTTCCATTAAAAAATTTCTTCTAATTTAAATTAAAGCAAACATTAATGATACATTACAACTTCTTTGCTCAATCTTGTACTATAGTGAGCTCACACGAGTGAGGGACTGAAACGATGCACCCCGCGTGTTGGCGATGGTGTGGGCTGTGGGCTGCTGGCTATGCTAGCGCCTTCAAATCTCAATCCCACACTCGTGAGCTCATGTAGTAATTTAAAACCCCATCTTACATTTAGTTAGGGTGTTACCAATAACTTCAAATGTAAACTAATTTTGATTGGCCCATTCATCTTATTAGGGCTCGTTAAATAGTGCAGGGTGTTTTTTTTTAACGCAACCCATTTTTAAGATTGAATAATGCACATATAAATATGAAATGAGCATTGTTTTGTTGATATTTACATTTTGTACAACCTATTATTTAAGTTTGATCACATTTAGTTTACATTATGTGTTCAAACAATTGGGCATTAGGATTTGTATAAAGTTGTGTTCTCTCCAACAAATTCCCGAACACATATTGCAAGGTTCATAGGCCTTACTTTTTATGTATCCCCAAAAATATTATATAGTGGGGTTAAATCCGGGGACCTTGGGGGAAATAATCCTTCACTGATAAAATAAAATGTTGGGTTGTGTTTTAAAAAACACCCTGTATTTTGCGTTACTCACCGGTAAGTTCTGTTTTACCAGTCGAGAATGTTAGTTTTACTGAATTTTCATGCAATTACGGTAAAACTTACCAGGCGTGTGACGTACCCTACTTTACTCAGAAAAAAACATATTTTTTATCATAACGTATTCCTTACATAAACCATTACATTTATCAATTCTTCAAACCTAACTATAAATAAACAAACAAACATTTGCTACTGCTGCCGGTGCTGCCACTACATTCCTCTGAAGTAACCAATAAACATGCATTAAACGTCCATTTTGATGCAATCAGCTGATTGTTTTGATTGTTAACTTCCGTTATTTCCGTTTCCTAGAGCACGAAAAATTTACTATGCACTGCACAGTAAATTTACTGTGCATTTATCGACAAAGAGTAATTATCGAGCCCAGAGAAAGGCACAGAAAAAAATGTTTCTGTGTACTATGATGTAAAAAGTAAATAGAATCATCCAGTCAACATAAGCTGGTTTCTCTATAATCTCATCATGTTTCGTTCTGCGGTTTTCTGCATAACTACACGTTTAGCAACTTTCCTTTACGAGTCCTCTTATCACGGAACTAGGGAAATCTGTTTAATCGGCTCCATGGTTTCATTTAACTAGGTGCTGGTCGGTTGTAATTATTAAATTTTTTTCTGAAAGAAAGAGAATGCGTTCATGTTATAAAATAAAAGTGAGGCTTTATTGTAGGCTCGAAATAGGAAATAGGTAACTCAATGCAAAAATACACTTTTGTGCATTCTCTAAACATTTGAAAATTTAATTAGAGTAGAATAATTAACATCTGTGTGAAGTTTTTTTACTTTATCAGATTTTATCAGGTCAATTAACTTTTTTATTTATAAAAATCTTAGACTACATTGTAGAAATTATCAGATCTCTTCCACATTAGAGGCCTAAATTAATCAGGGGGTTTCGCATATAAAGAGAGGTATCTAGAGTTTTCTAATTTTTTGTTTGCACCTCATCTTCACACTTCTTTCCCGTTTCGAAATATCAGAAACCTGTGTGGCAATTTGTAGAGGCTTGAAAGTCTTTATGACTTTTGCCAAGAGACTTATGAATTTTAGAAAAAAAGTCCGCAGTCACAGTCATAGTAAGCCTACTCTTTTACTGGTCTACTTTCATGAAATTAGAACTTCGTCAAATTGATCAGGCTTTGTTAAAAAAAGTAGCAAAAACTTGGAAATTTTAAAATTTAATTTAGAAAAAATTTAATATGCGTACCGGTAGATAAGATAGGCTAAAGAAAATTTCAGTTTTTGCTGATACCGCAGAAACTATGGTTTCCTACAAACTAACATGTTTCATATGAACTTTTTTTTACATGAGAGATATCATAACATGTTTACTGAAAGTAATAAAATATAATCCTAAAAACTTCAATGAAGGCATTAAGTACCCGATAACTTGAACTAATCTCAATCTTCGTCGATAAAATAATAGGTACCTATTAAAATTATACGTTTGTCAAAAATTAATTAAACGAAGACTAACAAAATAACATGTGTAGGCATATTCTGTTAAAAATTAACTACATGCAGTAAGAATAGTTCAAAGAACATAAGGTCAGAAATCTATATCTATATATTAATACGCAAGCGGTTTTCTTTCACAGTCCAACCGCAGTAACGGCTGGGCGGATTTTAACGTTTGAGGTGTCAAATTAAAGGGAATTTTATATGGATTTGTCAACAAGTCTCAGAATTTTAAAAAAGGGCGTCTCTAAAGTACAGTAAAGGGCTGAAGTTTCGGAACAGTGGCGCTATTCATCGACATTTGAGCAAGCTCAGTTTTGTTTACAAACTGAACATATGGCCAAGCTCTGAAATAGTTCTACAGGTAACTTATTTTTACAGCTGGTTTGGCTTTGTTTTCAATAGTTTTCTTTTTTTAAGATTTATTATGTAATTTAGGTTATGTTATGAAGTTTTTAAAGCTCTTAAACATTGCAGTTATCAGTTTTACAATGTATTTTACGATATACCATAGTGTTTTTGAAGTTAATTTGTGCAAATCTATTTTTGGATTTGTTGCATTTATAATTCCACCGATAAGAAGATGCGTCGAACATTGACCAATCGGAGGAGTTGGAACTCGGAACGAACACGATCGCAACCGCTGGCTGGCATCATCCTCCCGGTGTACCATTTGATGCTCCTTCCAACCTCAGACCAATGAACTAAAATGTTTTCATTGCGGTGGGTTGCATTTGAAGAATGAAAAGATCGGTAGAGATAGTGCGTCATTTACAAGGTTATGTATAAAAAGACAGCCGTTCCCTGCAATCTCTCTTTTGGCGATAACTATCAATAATATGCAGCGGCAATCACTATCACTAAACAAAGGAAGTCATTACGTGCCAGTGTTTGCTCTCGGTCAGCTAGGTCTACATGTTGCGGTAAGCAGAGTTTGATCTTTTGCCGGTGTTAAAATAAACATTAAAAAAAATAGGACATGGGGAAATGAAGGTGTTCACAATCGTTAACGTTCACCGGAAACTCCTGCGGTAGATAAAATTAACTTTAAAAGTTTCAGTAGTTAAGCTATAATTTTGTTAATGAATTTAGCCCTTCGATTAAACTTTAAAAGTATATAAGTAGGGTGATTATTCTTCATTCTTTTACTATATGGTTTTTGCTCGATTTCGAGCTACGTGTTATCTCTAGTACAGACTTATTATGTGTTTTCTCAGCAGAGTTCAATTTAATGTTAATGTGTTAAAAACCAACAGATTCCTCTAACTCCAAGGATTGGTATGAAAACGACTAGAGGTGAATCGAGCCCTTGCAACATATGTTTGGAATGCATATATTTACTATATATTACTCTACAACTAATTACAGACAATAAACGGCATTCATGTCACGCATTGTGATGGAACCACGGCAACAGGTGACAGGTGGCCGGGTCGATACGTCGGTAACGTCAGTAATAGCGGTAAAGAACATATCAATAATGCACGGAGGCCACAACACAAGTTGAGAGAGGCAGGCTCAAACGAAAACATTGGATAATGAACCATTCCATGGACTTTGGGCTAGCTCATGTTATATTACAAACTATTGGTACGGTACCTCAAAGAAAATGCCGGGTGTCCAAAAATTATTCATCAGGTTTCCATTGTACAGTATCTCACTTATTCTTCATCACACTTTTATCTAAAGACGTGATAAGTTTGAAATTAATTCAATTATCTTTTTTAATTAACACTCTATCAAAAACTCCTCCAATTAAAAACATATATTCTAAGTTGTGGTCTTGCTCGAATGGCCTTCTTGAATATTGTCAACAAAGGAAACTATGAAGTGCATGTCGTGTAAAAAGTTGGTAACCCTAGAAGGAAAGGCATATATTATGAGGCCCTTCAAGACATCGTATAAAGAAAATTGGTATATTTCATAACAAGAGAGGAAAGTGGGACATTACATAATCGAGGTCATATGTTTGAAGCGCGGGATTTATGGAACACTTCATATTACGGTTGAGAATGTTTTAACCATTGACTTTCACTCGTGTTTTGGACGATACTTTTCACTATGCGGCTGATGAAACTATAATAAATATTGGTTTGCTTATAACGCAAAAATCCAAAAAAAAGATAGTGAACATTACTTTTGCATAGTGACCTTTTTTTGCGTAGTAAACAATGTGATGATTATCTTTCGCAGGTGATTAACATATAACGAAAACAGGTGCTTTCACAGTAGTGAAGCGAAAACTTTTTTTAACCATCTGAAATATGGTTATAATAGTTAGTGTCTTCTTGCTACTAAAAAATCTCTGAAGGTTGGCTAGTGAAAATAATTACATTTCCGACCTGTTGTGACCGTGAGACTGCGTTGAAGACTCACTTTAGATTTCCAGAGGATAACTTTATCTTCCGAATTGAAAAAAGTTCAATTGGTGTCGCTGAAGGAAGCTAACAAATTACAAAAGAGGAGACATTTTTGCTCCTCACGCCACCTTGCAAATAACTGCCAGTTTGCATGCGACATCACTTTTTCACCTCACCTACGGCTCTTCCTTTTATAACATTTGTAGTGTTCTTGAATCTTCTTTACTTTTCCTTTCTTAGTTGAAAGCAACTGGATTATCAGTACAGTAATTCTGTATGAATTATGATTGATTTTGACAAGAAATTGTCTGCCACTAACTATAACCTGTATTTTTAATGAAACCCCATAAAAATAAACATTACTGAAGGTAGTTGAGTTTTCTTCTCCTGCGTTTGCCGAAACTGGAACTCTGAAATACGAGTTCGCTGTAGTATAGTACCAGCTGGAGTCTGCTGGTTATCTATACCTGATGAGACGTAACAACGTCGAAACAGCATAGAGTCCTGCGGTACGTCTGTATACCTTTTCACAGCTTACTGCGACAGCGGGTGCCTCAGTGCCAACAGTGTGCGGTATACAAACGTACCGCGCAGGACTCTATGCTGTTTCGACGTTGTTACGTCTCATGAGGTATAGATAACCAGCAGATTCCAGCTGGCACTATACTACAGCAAACTCAGATTTCAGAGTTTCAGTTACGGCCAGCGTAGAAGAAAGCTCAACTACGAGTTCAGTTTTTGCCAATAACATCGATGCGACTAAAATCTTGTCCATCACTTTCAGATTACTGAGGGAATTTACGCGATAAATTATGTTAAATAAAAGGAAGTAAGTGACAGGATGCCCCCACTAAAAAAAATTAAATGCTGATGCATCTTTAGCTGGGAAATTGCTAACATATGCAGCCCCAATTTAGTGATGTAGTTACAACGCATTTCATTAGGCGATTTGTTTTAATACAGCCTTCAAGTGCGTTCTTATCCAAGGCCAGGATAGGAAAACATTAAATGTTTATAAGCTTCATAAACTAGACTCATAAACAAAACAAATTTTCGAAATCATTTATAAGTTAACAATTTGGTTTTAATTAACAATCTCAATGTTTTACTGCATAAATTACGTTGTTATTGCCACACAGAAAATAAACGGTATCAGGAAACTGACACATACTTTCTCCCTTCAAGTCATTTAAAACCAGAAAACATATTTAGTGAAATAAAACAAATTAACAATTAATTATCACACAAATATATACCAAATGTTATCAAAATCGGTTAGTAAATAACAGAGATATCGGTTTTTAAATATTTGCCATAAGAATAACATTGGACAACGTACTGCGTTTACCGCCGAACTAAAATATCAATTATCTCCGCAACCAGTTGACGTAAACTAATGATTCAAAATACTAAATTATTTAGTTTTTATAGCCAAATTCAATGGTTGCAAGTATATTTTCTTTAAACTTTACAGTTTTTGTGAAATTTGAAAAATATGAATTTTTTTAACACTTAAACCCCCATAACTTCTGAACCTGAATTTTTACAGACATGCGGGTGGTGTTATTTTGTTTGACATCCTAAGCACTAAAAACCATGAAATTTTTATCAAAATCGTTAGAGCCGTTTTTGAGAAGTTTGGATTTTTGTCATTTTCTATGGGTTTTTATGGGGTAAATACCCTTAAAAATAAAAAATTCAAAAAAATGAAAAATACGCCTGGAGATACCACGGCTTTATACCTACATGCCAAATTTCATGAAAATCGGTCCACTGGTGTCGTCTCTAGCTTTGTTTACATCCACACATATAGTACATCCACACACACACAGAGACTGACAGACACCAGGCCGAAAACCACTTTTTTGGATTTAGGGAGAACTAAAACGAATATATCCACCAACAACTCAAATTCGAAAATTTTGACGAAAACAATACTTTCTCCATATACTATGTATAGGGGGGAGAAAGTAAAAATAGATTTGTTGGAACAACAAAAACATTTGCAGATATACAACCTGCAAATGCTTTTTGCTCGGTTTACCAATGTTTTGTTGTTCCAACAAATCTGTTTTGTTTTTTTCCTACAAAAAATCGGTAAACCGAGCAAAAAGCATTTGCAGGTTGTATATCTGCAAATGTTTTTGATGTTCTAACAAATATATTTTTTCTGTGCATGGTTATTACGACTGCCTTTTAATCAGTTAAACTCAAACCTTTATTTGAAGTTTACTTTGGGAGGTAAATTATAATTTGTATCCCAAAGTAAACTTCATAGGTATGATAGGTAAAACATGAACTTAGCTATGGACTTGTATCAAGTTTCTCCTTAGAGTAAATCCCCCTTTATCCAGTGAACTAAGCAAAGATCTTTTCTTACAACTCATAGATTTGTCACTTAATAAATAACAAACACTTAGATGGAATTCCGACTTAACGCCGTCATTTGACCCTTGTGGGCCAGAAATCACGGGGTTGCATGTCCGGGGCGAGTGGTCACAAGCTACGGGTTAGGTCACGTGACCGCAAAGGTCAGCTGATGAGTCACGCAGGTGAGTCATGTACTGTGAGCAGAGGCTGTCGGCAAGTCGCCCTACGGTCGATAAAGGAGACCAATAATTTAAAAGGGCTAGATAAGTGCAAGTAATCGTTATATGAGCCTTTGTAAATTCGTCAAATATACACCTAAAACGGACCATGTGGGGACACGCCTGTTCAATAGCTCGGCTTATGTAATTATTTGTGTCATTCTAATTTTGTAAGTAGGTTTTTCGTAAGAGATACATCAGAAATCCTAACACTGATAAGGCGAGGAGGGTTTCCATAATTTTAAACGTTATGAGTGGTCTGTACCCATTGCCTTTGGTCTTCGGCAATTTGTTTCTTTTGATAGGCCCTTTGTGCGTTGTCACCATAGATGGTTGTCACACGATGGGGATTTGTATTGAAAACCATAAAACAATCGCATCTTGGGGAGAGGGGCAAGAATGACATATACTAAAAAATGTTTTTTCGAAGCTTGTACAAAATATCTTACCAATGTTTTTATTTATGACTTTTGGGACACTCACTACAAAATACAAATATGGAATATTTCGAGACCAAAAAACCAAACTCTAACACTCCGCGGAGATGCATTATTAGAATCTTAACATCTGTGGTATTATAAGTACTTTGTTTTGATAATTACATAAACATTTTATTTATAATGAAGAAAGTGAGGTTTGAATACGAACTATGAAAACTCATAGTTCGGTAATTTTTAAACGACATTAGGATCGATCATGTATGCACATCTAACAAAAATAGTTCCTGCTGTACGGTGCACAAAGGACCTATCAAATATTATCTCAAAAGAAAAACAAACAAAGATCTTATCTTTTCCTTTCATAAACTGACAAATTTGCCAAAGACAGGGGGCGTGCCGAGGGGTCAGCAACCTGGGTCGATGGTCGGTCAGCGCTGGTCAACCACAACCGTTGGTCGATATCCTTCAACCGTCTTACCCCAACTATCAAACACTTCTCTGTAATTTACGTCCAAGATCCTTTGTCTTTAGATCCTCTAAAGCCAAAAATTTCTGGTTGAATTTCGATCAGTAGGCGGTCTCTAGTCTGTATTTAAGGGGCAAGCATTATTTTATAATACCTTTTGCTCAGACTGTGGACGTCAAAGGAAAAATCTAAGCACACAGGTAGAAAAGTTATATACCTTAGAAGCGCACAATCCCATTATAATTTACTATAGTTTTTGAGAATTGTAGAATAATTAATTTGAAATTATAAACAAAACAATTAACATGGGCTTTATGAGTTGCCATGTTGGTTACGGAATAACAACAAAATGTAAACAAATGTAGTCACATATTTTATTGGAGCTATCAGTAAAAGCTAAATTTTCTGGTTAAATTTCGACCAGTAGGCCATCTCTAGTCTATTTATTATTAGGAAAGCATGATTTGTGTGATCCCTTTCTCTCACCCTGTGTGCAACGTAGGAAAAATCAAGGCATACCATTAGAAAAGTTCTTTCCTGTATATGTACATCCTCCCATCATAATTTACTATAATTTCAGGGAATAGTTAAAAAATGAATTTGAAATTATTAAAAATTATCATGAGCTTTATGAATTAACATGTAATTTATGAGCTTAGTTCGTAGTTACCGAATAATAACAAAATGTAAACAAATGCATAGTCACATGTCACATGTTTTATTGCAGCAATGAGTAAAACTACTAAAGACAGTCCGGGGTTTCAGGCTTTTGCCCGGTGTCCGGTCCGCGGCTGCTACTTTTCCGGGGGTTTCATGATTTTTGCAGTAATATAAATTTTTTCTCCAAATTAAAGATTTTTTATTTTTAATTTAATTTTGTGTATTTCCACGCCATTGGACTTTTTTAACCTTTTGATCGGGAACGGTCCAAACCCGGGTCTTGTTACTATCTAACGGCGACCTTTGTTAGAAAGCATCATTAATTCATAGCCCAATGACAAATGTTAATTTATTCAACATTTCAAGTAAGTGGAATCTTGAGTTTAAATACCACTTTTTACAGGTTTTTGTGAACGGCATGATATACTCGTACTTAACATTGAAAAAAACTCAAATGGGCAATCCTGCAGTTAGCACACATCTTTTTAATTGTAATCTGTGTAATTAGAGGTGTGCTCTCGAAGCAGCTCCGGAAGGAGAACAGGTCCGATCGTTCCCTACCTTCCGCGACATGTTCTTTTGAAGTTCCCGCTTCTTTTGAAGTTTGAGGCTGTTGTTCCAGAACATTTCAAGCGCGGTTTGATGAATCAAAACTCCTACTCGTATGTACAAAAGATGAAATCAGTTTACAGGCCGATAAATTAAAGACTGCCTTTTTTATTTATGTTTGCTAATCTTTCTAGTGAATTATACAAATTAATTTTATTTACTAACCATATCCTAGTTATTCAGCATACGGTTCCCTTCTATGCTTCTCTGATATGGTAACTAAATTTTGAGATAAAAAATAAGTAAAATAAACTTAATCTATTCTTTATTTGGTGTGTTGCGACTGAGGATGACGTATTAGACCGCACCCCAAACTGTCCTGGGTTAGCCTCAGAACTATCTGATCTGGTAACCCTACCTTAACTAGACCCAAATATTTTCTGGTTGAATTTCTACCAGTAAGCGATCTCTATAGTTTCTTATAAAGGTACTAAACTTTTTTTTATATTGTTATCGTGGCTGTCAAATATTTAACCGATTCAAATTACGTCTGCAACAAATTACGACACACACAGCTGAGGACGCAATTCATTTAGATACAGTAAGATCGAGAGAAAGTTCATTAAAGGGTAAAGCATCGTATGGTGTTTCATACATTTAATTTTAATTTTAATTTTCTACTTCACGATTTACCAGAGTTATTGTGCACGTGAAATTATGAAATATGTGGTTTAAAATCTAATATAAATTATAAAGAATAATTTAAATTATAAAGAAGAGGTGGTTTCTGTATGTATGGGGCAAGTGAACTCGAAAAATACTACCGACTGGTTGAAATTTCACACAGAGGTAGATCTTGAACCTGAGAAATATATAGGCCTGCACTTCCTTAAAATCCCCTCGGGCTACGCCCCGTGAATGTCCTTAGCTTCAATGTTTACGTTTTATAAGAATGTAAACATTCAAACACTGAAACGTAAACAGCTGTGATACTACAATTTGACAGTTCAAAGAGTAGAAGTAAGATCAGCAGTAATTTTTATCGTGAGCAAAGCCACAGGCAACTGCTAGTCTAATTTCAAAAGTTCTTACTGTTACCTCTTTGTTAATTCTGGAAAGTCTTATATATGTAAAGTTAAATTCAAATGTTATACCTACAAACAAAATAGTTCACAGTCATTATACGAGGAAGAATAATCATTTTAGGATAAATCAATGTAACTACCAAAGCACAATAGATAGTTCTTTTGAGCTAGGCATAAGACTGTACAATATGTTGCCATCTCACCTTAAAAGTTTGGAATGTGTAGATTTTAAGAAACAGTTGAAGAACATTTTGTTGAATCTTAGTGTGTATTCTCTGGAGGAATTTGTTGAACATTGTAAATCTATGGACTGATTTTATCTATGTACTCTACTATTTGAATGTTTGTATAAATTTGACGTTGTCATGCATTTTAAATGTGTTGTGGCAATAAATGATTTGACTTTGACTTTGACTTTGAATGTAAATCTAAGTGCAATGCAGATTTTCTTGTTATCTTCGCCAATTCAAACCCACGACTTAAAGACCCAAGTCCCAACTTAATATCAACTAAATAATTATCTGCCATTTTAGCGCACTAGACATACAATCATGCATAGTAAACATTCAACCACGGGGGTAGGCCTTCCGCGCCGGCCGGGAAGACCTCAGATCTCACGTTTCGTCCGGCACCAGAGAAGAGAACAGCTGATTCACTCGATTCGGTAACTTAACTTTTACGGTCTGCCGGGCCAAACGATCAGTTATATTGTCTTTTATCAATGACGGGTTGGAGTTTGCCACCAAAATGAGCAGATCGTAGGACAAGTCATCTCTGCTGACGCAAGGAGTTCAGATCCGATTTCAATTTTTTATTGAACGTGTTTGGAAAGAGCTCGGCGCGGTTTCAAGTTTTGTAGGAGACCAAATTTATGAATATCATACCTAAGGGAAGACCCGTAGACACAAGTTTGGTATTTCTTCTTGTAATTTAACATTAGAATAGAAATTTCAAGTAGACCACTGCACCACTAGTATACAGTATACATTTACATTTGGCATTGGTATTTTGGCAATAATTTAGTAGCAACTGTGTTATTGTATGAAGGATGGTTATTTAATCACAGCATTATTTCCAAACATGCTCTGAAATATTTACTGTTGTATGTTTTGGACCATTGTACTACACTTATTTGCACTATTGTTCAACTGAGGGAGTGGTTCGTGGTACGAGATAAGTCAGCCAACGTTTACTTACAGGCGTGTTGTTGAATATTGTAAGCGCACAATTTTGAACATTACTTGTACGAGGAATCTTTGAACGTCACGCAAACAGTTTTGTATTTCTTAGCCTATGTGTTGTATTGTGAGAACACCCAGCTTTACATTGAGTAGGCCCTTGTATTGTACTTCTTTTATTTACTTGGCAGCCGTGACGATTCAATTCAATAAATCCTAGCTCAATAAACAACACCGATAGCAGTATGTAATGTCCGTGCTATGCCTGGAGGGGTGGGGCGGGCGAGGGGTGTGGGGCTCACGCACGACCTTGCTACAGCGATATAGGCCAATATAGGCCACGGTCCAGTGACCGGAACTCGCGTGTTCTCCCCTTCAACAATCGTGTTTTAGGGTCTTTGGAAACCATTTTGTCGCCCCAACTCGTGTACTAGAGGGTGGGCTATTATTCTCAGGCATGAGTCTACGGGGCAGATTTGTATTTTCACTTCTAATACGTTGTTTTAGTTCATCAATACTTAATGTTGTGGATTTTATATGTAACCTAATTGGTGCAGTTTATTCTGTAAAGAAAAGTATCCCTCAATTTGTCTACATGATGTGACTTTATACCTCAACTTCCACTAACAAACAAATGTTGTACCAGGTTTGCTGAATGATTGTTATTGACCACGTGCGTCCACTAAACTACCTTACATAGATTATTACGAAAATTAAGGTTTTAAATAATATGTGTGACTGTCTGTATTAAACTTTTTCAGTAAAACATGCGTAAGATTTCAAAAGCGCGGCCGCGGCCGCGTCGGGTGGGTCAGTTTCTTCAGTGTCTTTGACAAATTAAATACTGTCTTCAGTATAGGCCGATTCAAATCACAAAAGCCCAGACCGTCCTTAAGACTAATGTTAATTTTAATAGCATTGAGCTTATGGTCGACTTGGGCCTTGTTATTTGTTGCAATATACTGTGCAACACTGTACAGTGCTGACGCAGCACAGTGTCACAGTCGCAGTGCTGAGCGCAGTCGATACACTCGCACGCGGCGAGCCACCTGTAGCTAAGCGAGTCGTCATGTCCATTCCGTCACCTCCGACAATGCCTTTGTATGACTGACGAGTGTTTCTGAACTTCAATGGGCTATAATGATTGCCATTCGTTAGATTGACTTTTGAATCAGAGTTTATTCAAATACAAAATACCATAATGAATCAAAATTTAATTTAGTTAATAAAATGCCTGACTACTTTGACTTCAAATCAAAGTTTATTTTTAAAAATCCAAAATAAACCAAAGTATAGCTAATGAAATCACAATTTTATGTCAATACTAAAAATCAACATCGTTACTCAAAATCGTTATTCAAAAAGCTTAAAATCTATATAATCAATAGGTAAGCATGATCTTTGTGGTCCATTTTTCTCAGCCTGTGTGAAAGCGTCTAACGCACACCGATAATTGAATTTTTCCGTAGATGTGCACAATCACCTTATAATTTACTTATAGGTTTTTAAGAATTTTTAATATTGAATTTGTAATCATGAAAAATTAATATGGGCTTTATGAGTTGGTTACGGAATAACGACCAACTGTAAACAAATGCAGTTACATATGTTTTATTGGAGTAATGTGTAAAACTATACCTTCATATTTCCTGGTTGAATTTCGACCAGTATAGGCGATCCTTAGTTCAAATAATTCCGTCAAAACCTAAGACAGTTGTTTTGAAATGTGTTGTTTGCTGTGACGTTCTAACAAGCCCTAATCCAAAATACACGACTGACCAAGGTTCAACAATATTTTGTTTCTGAGTCTCGGAGCTCGTTTTGTTTTCTCTGTCCAATGTGACGTTTTACCTCAGATTGCGAGTAAAATTATAAACAACTCGTTACGGTATACTGTATTATCTCAAAATCTATACTTGGTCGTTTTCTTCACTCTGTGTGCTGTTATATGTTTCCTCTTCAAACATTCAGAATTTTTTATTAAACTGAAAATACTTACGGTATTTATTTGCAATTTGATCTACCACATTATATCTACCAAACTGCAAATACGTTTTGAAATATTTTTATAGATCACAAATTTATGCAGTAAAGTTATATTCCAAATTCTATACCTTTGTTTATATAATGCGGCCGCTGCAGCTATCCCTCCGTGTCCGAGGAGCCACACTACGTCGAGGGGTCCAAGTCACGCCACTCGGATTGATTCCTCTCCTTGGAATGACAACTATACATCACTCCCCTCCCAACACTGCTTACAAGTAGAAGGGCAAAGGGCACCTAAACCTTCCCACTACACTTATTGTAAGAGTGATATTATTTAATTAAATTACGAAATGAAATTTTATTCTGGTTGTTCAACAGTACGCTTTTGTTTGATTTGTGTGTAAAAATATGAACATGATAAACAGGTAAATTACCAATATTTTTATCTTTATTTTGGGTAAGTTTATTGTAGTTAACATTCATAGTATTTCTTGGGAATATTTGCGTTTTTTAGTAGCTTAGCAGTAGGCCTAGATCATATGCTATCATATCATATTCTCTAAAACCAGCACTATTTGTACGGCCAAAATCTTGATTTCGTCAAGGATGTTTTATTAGTCTAAGGGGTTTGGCCACGAGAAATCGTTTGCAGATGGTTACAAGACTGGGAAAAATCCTGTTTCCGTCCTATAGCCCTTCAAACTACCCTAATTATCGCTCAGGACATTTTAACCGAAACAGCTAATTCATAAATTCAGGTTGATTTGATTATATCCGAGCTAAGCTCGGTCTTCGATACTCAATATAAAATGGAGGACCTCTTCGGCCACCTATATTTTAGTTTAAGAATTCCTAAAAACGCCAAGTCTGTTACATTTGGAACAAAGAGACGATGTTTTAGACAATATTGTGGATCATTAGGCCTAATAAGACTTGTATAAAATGCCCTGTCATAAGTAGAAACATTCGGAAGAAAATTTGCACATAGAACAGTGTTGTCGCCAGCTCTATTAGCCATGAGGGGTTTGCTTGGATCCCACTGCGCTGAACTTGAAGGGCCCTTGACTTCATTGATAACCCAGAAACTTTCCACGGTCCGCGACAAACTCATCACCGTCAAACTGTTGTCATTCCTGGAGATATAAATTGATCCTCAAAGAAAAAAGAATAATTGGTTACATCATGGGCTGTACTATACAGGGTGTCCGGAAATTATGGTAAAATATTTTAGTTTGTGATAGTAGAGATAAAAATAAGAAAAACGTTTATAAAAAATAGGTCTTAAAGTGCCTGATTTTCCGTCTGTGTGTCCGTTTGTGATTTTTACAAATGTATTTATATCTCACGAACTTCTTAACGTATAAACTTCAAACTTGGTACATGAACAACCACTGTTAGCCTATGTACAGGGGGTCGAACATCTCGAACAGCCGCGCGCTCGGCTGTTTTATAAGAAGTATCAAATTTCTACCTTGTACCATTTCAAAATGGCGACTGTTTTTTATTTTCAAAGCTTAATATCGTAAAAACCTCAAATTTTAGAAATATATACAAGAGTCAATAAAGTTGCGAAATTTATTCCAATTAACGCTGGTATTTAGATTATGATGATCGGACAACTAATACTGAGGAAAATTTAAATTTTCCGAATGAAAATATGCAAATTTCGGACGGTATGTTCTAAAGAACCATGTTTTTATTCAGAAAAGTTAAAATTTCTCCATTATTACTGGTCCAATCATCATAATCTTAATATCATCGTTAATTGGATTAAATTTCGCACCTTTTTAGCCTCTTGAATAATTTTTCTAAATGTGCACCTTTCAAGATATTTAGCTTTGAAAATAAAAAAAACAGTCGCCACTTTGAAATGGTACAAAGTAGAAATTTGATACTTCTCACAAAAATAGTTCTTAATAGAGGTTATTCATTTACCAAGTTTGATATTTATACGTTAAGAGTTTCGTGAGATATGAATCAATTTGTAAAAATCGCAAACAGACACACAGACGGAAAACTATGCACTTTATATCCTATGTTTATATGAGTTTTTTTTTTGTTATTTTTATCTCTACTATCCCATACTGAAATATTTTACCATAATTTCTGGACACCCTGTATCGACTGTCCCTTACTGCATTCCATAGACTTGAGGTAGCAAATATTATACATTATATCGATGCTCTAAATTTTATAACAGTTCATTTGCTCAAATCTAAGGTAAAATCGATGTTCGATTATGTTAACCTGTATTGTGAATGAAGTAGCTATGTGACTTTGGACTCACAGAGCCGACCGAGATTTAAAATAATTAAAGTATTTAGGGTAATGTCACACGGGGCGGTTTTTCCAGCTGATGTTGAACGGTTTCACCTGCGGCGTTTGGCACCCTCCATTAATCATGTGATTATGCTTCACGGGCGGCAAAAAAACCGCTCAACAGCTGCGGGAAAATCCGCCCCGTGTGACATTAGCCTTAGGCTGTAATTATTGTTCAGTCATGTGAAACATCAAATAAATCAACTAAGAAGTACAGCAAAACCTCACGAACTCGATAGCACGACAGTCTGTGTATCTCGACACTCGAACAGCTGACGCAAAGTCTTCAATTACGTATTTTTTCAAGACATTTAGTTTTAATTAAATAAGTATAGATTCGTGAGTATTTGTTATTTCTTTAAAGAATGTTTACTCAATATGTACAAAAGTTTTCATATGAAACTCAAATCTGTTATGCGTTTATATATTTAAACCCATTAAAAATTCTAATGTTCTGGATAACTCGACTACCACCAAACTCGACAACCTCTGGGTCCACAAATAGTAGGGTTAGTGAGGTTTTACAGTAAATCAATCAAACGAATTATGTCTCAAACTCAAACGAATTTCTGATCAATTTCAGAAAAATTTCAGATTCAGTTTCTGGGTCTAAATTCTTTATAAGAACTAGGTTTCAAGGAATCCTTGAGACAACTAAGTTTTTATGGCAAAAACGCGAATTTGTTTATTTTTAAAGTTCAATATTACATTTCAATAACAGCAAACTAAAGAACCTTTTATTCAATTTGAGGAATACCAATCCAGGAGGCATCACGAATACTGATACCTTAGAATAAATTGTTATCGTCGTGGCAGACGGAGAGTATCGGAGCGATGATTTTGTGAGGACCATCAATCAATGCAGAGCTTCCTGCTTTGTCTCCGAGCGGCCTCGTGCCCCAGACCTTCGCTGCTCGTCAGTCGTCGATACGGACCGGCGGCTCGGGGAAACGCGTCAGCAGCTCAGCGATTCTGACACTTAACGTTGAATGACTTTTCAGTCAACTTTAATTTTTTTCACATGGTAAAATTGTGATAAACTGAAAGTTGAGAGTCGTCATTGCCGCCGGTGGTGAGGATTTGCGTTGCGAGATCATAGTACCGGGTGTTTATAAATGAATATCGGGGTTTTAACTCTTTACAATATTTATTACATTAAACTTACAGCTATAAATTATATATTATATGAAAAAGCAACTCAAACAGTTTTACCAATATCCTTATAAATGTTCAATTTGACTACCATTTGTCACTCGGCACTAATCAAGTCTATAGGTGAGTTCTTCCCAAACGTTGATAAGTGTGTCTTTAGTAATTTTAGCAACAGCTACTTCAATCCGGTTTCTCAATTCAGGGATGTCAGTTGGTAGTGGAGGTACGTAAAGACGATCCTTCAAGGAAGCTCCAAAGGTAAAAACCGCATGATGTTAGGTCGGGAGTACGTGGAGGCCATGCATAGCAAGCCCTGTCATTGGGGCCCTTGCGGACTAACCAGCGGTCGGTTACAGTGAACGTTCAACCAATCGCGTACTCCGTTATGCCAATGAAGTGGCGCACCAATTTACTGGAAAATGAAGTTCTCTGGCTCATTTTCTTCAACTGAGGGAAGAGCCATTGCTCTAATGTATCAAGGTAAGAAGTGCTATTTACAGTACGTTCTCCAAAAAAGGGGTCCCCTGATCTTCCCTTTACAAAGGCCTTTGTAATTGCTGCCGGTGTCTTCAACCGTTCAAACTGATGTTACGATCTACGAATATTATTTATAATAGAAGGATTACAAACTAACTTATTGCGGAACGCACGTTGCACAGTAACTACAAATTCGGAGTTTGCAAATTGCAAAACTCAAAAAGCTTTTCGTTCACTGGCCACCATCTTTGCTAATTCCGCTATCTAGCGGATTGCGGCGGAAAAATTGCAAGCAGATGCGCAATGGAGCCAACAAACAAAACTCTTTGAGTTGCTCTTTCATTTGACATATAATTTGTAACTGCAAGTTTAATGTAATAAATATTATAAAGAGTTAAAACCCCGATATTCATTTATAAACACCCTGTATATTTCATAAGAGGAGTGGAAACTATGGGACTTTGCATACTCTGAAACCATAAGTTTGGACTGCGAGATGTATCGAGCTGCGGATAAAATCCATTTTCAGTTGAGCTTTCGCTCCCATGTTAGGCCCATGTTATTTTGTCGGAAAGAGTTAAACAGGATAAGAATGTTCATTGACTGAGATCTTAACTGTCTGAACCTGCCAAGCAGAAGTTGATGAAATCTTTTATCTACCCAATAATTTATTATGCCCTTCCGTATTAATGTTGAGTCTTCGTCTGAATGGTTGAGTAATACCGAAGAGGCTGTAAACCGAGCCCTAAGATTTCTTTATAATTTTAGGCTAGGTCCTCTCATTGGAGGAGCAGTATTTTCTACAAAAATTTGTTCATAAGACACACTATCACTAGCAATCCTAAAAAAAACTTGTGCCTAGTGCACCCGATTGAACGTTGTACCAGACACAATGCATCGCTTCATTCGTGAGGGCTAGAGTGTCACATCATGCTGTTTCGCCCCACAGCCACTCTTCCTCACTCAAGTCACAGCTTGAATCAAGAAAACGAGAAGTTAGGAAAAGGATCCCAAATTAAAGTTAGTATAATATAGTCGTTCTCCTATTTGATATGTACAGTTATTGTGAAAGATCTTGCAAAAAGTGTCTACCGTACGCTAATGATCACTTGAAATAAAGGTCTTATTTATTTATTGGTAGGGATATGTTTTTGTGCGCAACAGAAGGAACACTTATTGACAAAACAAGCGAGCGAGCGAAGGGAAGGGTCCGACTGCGTGATGGGCGAACTCCACGCGCGGCCCAGCAACAGTGGGACCGGGGGACGCGCAGCCAGCGATAATACAGGGCGTTCTTTTAAAAACGCAACCCAAAACTTTATTTTATCAGTAAAGGATTACTCCCCCCCAAGATCCCCGGATCTGACCCCACTAGATAATTTTCTTTGGGGATACATAAAAAGTAAGGCAAGTGAAAACAATTCACAGGATATTCAGCACCTCAAAACAAACATAACAAATTTAATGCAAGAAATGCAAAGGCACGTGTTCAGGAATTTGAGATGGAGACAGCACAACTTTGTAGAAATGCCAATGGCGGATTGTTTGAACACGTAATGCAAACTAAATGTTATCAGTCTTAAATACCCCCGTTGCAGCAGACCTGCATACTCAGCGAATTTCAAGTGCAAAACAACATATTTCGATCCAACATAGCGAGATTTGACATGTTTTTATAAGCTCCATAAGAATAACATGGGGAATGAGTATGCTGGTTTGCTGCTACAGGTATATTAAAACTGGGTGGTTTTAATTCAATATTTAGTAGATCTGAACTAGAAGAAGCCATTTACCAAGTTTTATCAAGATATGTTGAGAAATAAGCGAGATATAGAATTTTATTTACTTCCCATAAGGTTAACATTGGGACAACGTACTGCGTTTACCACTTTCAATATCTCGGCAACCAATGGACATAGAGCCATGATTCAAAATACTAAATTGTTTGTTTTTTTGGGCTGAATTCAATGGTGCCAATAAAAATTTGAAAAATTTTATTTTTCTATGTAAAAATCTCCAAAAACCCATTTATGGGGGGGTTTACCCCCCTTTACCCCCCCTTCCGGTGGTCCGATCGGGCTGGTTTACGAACTCGTCCGAATAATTACTACTTTACACGTCTATGCCAAATTTCATTCCGATTGGACCATTTTTGCGCAAGTTATCGTGCTTAAAGACACACACACACATATATATATATATATATATATATATATATAGATATATATATAGATATATAGATATATATATATATTTATGAAAGTGAACGAATGGTGTTTTTGGCATCTAAAGACCTCAAAAAGAAAAGTTATGATGGTTTTAGGCTTAGGTCTTACCATGAGACCTACGGTAACAGCTTCTTCCCTATAGGGGAAATTCGCTAATAATAGGCTGTATAAAATGTAAAGATTAACAAAACAATACTTATTTCATATTTATATGTGCATTATTCGATCTTAAAAATGGGTTGCGTTAAAAAAAACACCCTGTATAGGCCCTAACCAACTTGTCCACTTCTTACACATAGTATACTGTAAAATAACATACATGAAAAATGGAGTGATTTATGGATGGCTTTTCAAAGATGTAAATTTTAATGACATATCTTTTTTATGAAATATAGTTATTTGCATGTTGAGGAGTAAAGTATATCATTGTCTCACGAGTGAAAATGTTAGAAATGTCGCAAATTTCTACGAGGGAGACAATGCACCTTTCTCCCGAAATACACACAATATATCTCCCCGCCTGCAATACAAATACTTATAACTTCTGTTTTATTAACTTAGTAAGTAATTAAAAATATAAATTTTATATAGTTCTGCTATCGGCTCCTGCATCCAGGTAGCTGCAACTATTCATGCGCCAGCGATCAGTTAATCTTTGCAGCATTCTTACGCGCTTAAAAAAAAACTAAATCAGCTGTTAGCGCCAGCAACTTATTGAGCTTCAACAAATTTGCATTTCTGCGTGAAAATTTGAAGAGGTTCAATTTTTTAATTGTTGATTTCAATGTTATTCTTACGGGTTTACTTTTTTCCGCCGGGGAAAAAAATCATTGTAGTCACTCTGGGAGACAAAGTATTGATTTACTCACTCATTACAAGGAGTAGAAACATAGAAAAATAAACAGGAACATTTTCTATTCCTGTTTATTTTTCTATGGTAGAAAGCGTCTAAACATAGGTGGGGAAAAAGTTTTTTTTTTTTTTAATCTAGGACAAGTCGTTTATTATCGTTTGTTAAAACACAATAAGAACAATTAACAATCGATCACATTGTCACACTCCACGTAATAAATCAGTTAATTGATTTCTAACTGGTATACAAGGTAACTGTATACAAGGCGTGACGGACCACACTTACAACTCCTCGAATAAATTAGATACTTTCTAAGAGTCAAATTTATTGTAGTTAACATGTGTCTGTGTGTGCTTTCTTGAACTAGAATATCGTATTTCACAAACCGCAAAAGGCACTGAATTTTTAATTCAGTGTATAAGCATTATTTTGCAATTTTTTGCGAATTTCTCTCATAGGGAAGAAGCTGATACCGTAGGTATCATGGTAAGACCTAAGCCCGAGCCCATCATAATGTTTTTGTTTTGAGGTCCCCAGATGCCAAAAACACCATTCGTTCGTTATATATATTATACATATATTTTCAAAAATTATTTTATTTATATTATATACATTAATATTTCTAATAATATTTATACAATAAATACATTTTTTTTTAATAAAAAGGGTACTTGTTATGAAAACTAATTTTATAACTGTATTAGTAGCCCTAATCATCCACAATTACTCTAATATATATATATATATATATATATATATATATATATATATATATATATATATATATACTGTGTGTCCCATAAGTCCCGGACCGGTTTAATATCTTTTAAAGTAACCCAGATATCAAAACAATATTTTGCATCCTTTTAGTACTAAAAGAAACTACTTTTTGATGTACATGTCATTTCTGCCCCTGCCCCAGAAATTGGATTTTGGGAGGGTAGCCCTAAAATTTTAAATGTAAACCCCCATCGTGCGACTGCTTATTTTAAAGGGCTTGTTAAAAGAAACACAATGCCGCAAACCGGAGGTCGATAGTATGCTCCAGTCCTAAATGGCGGCCATTCAAAAATTGAAAAATGCCGTCAGTCAATTAAATTTGAGTATTTTTTGTGTTCGGCAATTCACGCTTAAATAAAATAAAAATCACCAGAACACGTTTTAACTACTTAAAAGATACCAAAATAATAATTTCTTGCTGTCACCACGAAGGCTCAACCCTCCAGAATTGTTTTAGAGGGAAGGAGCTAACCTACTCATTAAAATGTAAACTCATGTCGTGTAACCACTCATTGAAAAGATCTGCCACTTCTTGAAATGAACTGGTTAAGTTACCGTAGCCTCTCATCATTAAAATAATTACTCTTTCTTTTTCAGTTAACGCCATGTTGATAACAAATTATAAAAACACCTAAAAACAAATAAATTCTGTACTTATTTTACGATTTTCCTCAATAATTAGATGAAGAAAGAAGAATGAACATGCACGATGTTGACACAGGACTAGGTTTACTAAAGTATATTAGTATTTAGTATACTAACTAAATTTTTTGGCGTATATTTGGTACTTGATGTATGGGTATGTCCCTAAAAGATAACGCATAGACACAGGTATGAACCTTTTTAATGATAGTCTGTTGGTTAAATAACTTTGACACTAATGAAATTCATTTATGTATTACAAGTAAAGTAACTTTAATTAAAATCTCATTAAAAAAAGGTTTGGTTTATTTTTTTACTCATACAGCATATTAAAATGAGTGGTCATATGAGTTGATTGGACAAACCCCCCCCCCCCAAAAAAAAAAACAATTTTGGAGGGTTGAGCCTTAGTGATGACAACAAAAAAATATTGGTTTAGTATCTTTTAAGAAGTTAAAACGTGTTCTGGTGATTCTTATTCGATTTAAATGTGAATTGCCGAACACAAAAAATACTCTATTTTAATTTACAGACGGCATTTTTCAATTTTTGAATGGTTGCCATTTTGGACTGGAGCATGATATCGACCTCCGGTTTGCGGCATTGTGTTTCTTTTAACAAGCCCTTTAAAATAAGCAGTCGCACAATGGGGGTTTACATTTAAAATTTTGGAGCTACCTCCCCAAAATCTAATTTTGGGGGCAGGGGCAGAAATGGCATGTACATAAAAAAGTAATTTCTTTTATATAGTACTAAAAGGTATGCAAAATATCATTTTGATAACTGGATTACTTTAAAAGATTTTAAACCGGTCCGGGACTTTTGGGACACACAGTATATTAATAGCCCTAACAAGTGAATGTAATTTATTTTATATATATATATATATATTTAGTATTTTGAATTGTCGCTCTATGTACTTTGTTTACCAAGATATCGCTAGTGGTATTGCACAGTACGTTGTCCCAATATTAACCTTATGGGAAATATAAAAAATTCTATATCTCACTTATTTCTCAACATACTGTATTATCTGAATGAAACTTGATATCATCTAGCTTGGTGGCTTCATCTAGTTGATATCTACTGGATTTTGCAAAAAATCTAAATTTTTCGCTTCCATGGTAGCAAACCTGCATACTCATTTCCCATGTTATTCTTATGGAGAAAAATTTTGTATAGGGTGGGTGCACCAGTGAATGACCACCCCCCAGTGAATGACCGTTTTGCTTAAAAAAGCACGGTATTAAGCATATTCTCTGGGCTAGCTAATGAAAAATAAGCGTAAAACCAGCCTTGGATTATTATTTAACAATAATCTTTCATTGGTTAAAATTGTTGGAGTAAAAAATACTTTTTAAACATATTTAATATTGAGTATCCCACTTTCTTCGATTGTTATGTTTCCTGCTATAGTAACTATCCCTGCAAGCCTTACCTGGATTTACATTCATTCTGTATTTGATGATTATTTCAAAAAATGTGTTGCAATTAAATAATATTTAACAAGCTATCCTGTGATTTAAAATCAATTTTATTTCTCTCTACATGTTATAATTAATTATTCCTGAGGGCGGTCATAAACTGGAACGTAACTAGGGCAAAAACCAGTGAATGACCGGGCAAAAACTTAGCGGTCATTCACTGGAACAAGATCGGTCATTTACTAGCTATGATCTTATATTCTCAGCTGAATTATTCTTATTCTTTGTTGTCAGCTGATTTTTCAATTTTTTGACAGTTATTCAGCCAAAAGAGACCGGTCATTCACTGGTGCAAGATCGGTCATTCACTGGCGCAGTCCCGGTCATTTATTGGAGCACTGACATAGTTACCTTTTAATTAGTATTGCAACCAGTATTCTCATTAAGTAACGTATTTAACTAATGTTGCTTAATCCTTAAAGAATAAATTAACTTTCTATAGTATAATGTATAACTGTGACTATGAAATAAGGGAGTAATGTCAAAGTAACATGAGACATCGTCCTTAACCGGTCACTCACAGGTGCACTCACCCTACTCATTCCAGGATTTAAGTTGATTTTACTTGATTTGAGGCTCCGTCTAAATGATTTATTTCAGCATTTAAAATTTGCTGAACATGCAGGTCTGCTACAACGGGGGTATTTTTAGTTGTGAATGTCTACTATTCTTTCAAAACGCTTTTAATGATAGCATTAAAACACAATTTTTTGGGAAAACTCTTAAGTGTGCGTCAGAGTACACGGGTATCAAGCCAAGTATACAATAATTTTATACTTTTAAAAAGAACTCGACAAAAACTCGAAACATGCGGATATTTCTCTAAACTCGACTCGACTTAAAAATCACACACACCCCTAAAAAACGTAAATTTCTAAAAATGTTAAATTTATTAATAACTTTTTAGATTAAGACCGTACGAAGGATCAAAATATAGATTTATCCCTAGTTAGTTATAAACAACTAGTCACATGTATGTGTTGGACTTTTTTAATAGTAGTGTAAATATTTAATAACTCACTGTAGTCAGTTATTAAATAATAATCATAAATAACGTAACTGTATGTCACTTAGATTAAGTATCACATAAACTACTTTAGTGTTTTCTGTTGCCACGATGATATTTCGAGTTTAAATACCCCAGGCTCGCGGTGCGTGCGGCAGCCATAGCGAGATAGCGGCGCGTGCCACACACGAAATACTCCACTACACTCGTGCCGTATTTTACAAGTAAATAATGTATTTCTACGAGTTGCTTTCTTAATAATTTACATACAAAAATATTTTTACAGCTTGTTATAGAAATTTAAATGGTGGCTTTAAATAACTTGTATATTATTTTATTAAGGAGATTATTGTTGCAATTCACCATCTCTGATAACATTTGGGATTCTATAAGGCGGCGACATATTTTTATGCGAATAAATATGAACTAAATTAGTTATTAGTGTGAACGTAGAAACGAAAGTGACATACGTAAATTCCATTACTCTCACGATAAATTTTGAAATGAGAATATTGTATCGTCCCATATTTCGAACTAATTCGTGATGAGTTGGGCAATTTATGAAACGAAATGAAAGGAAATATTCTTTCGTAATGAACAATTTAAACATGCAGAATTAATATAAATTAAAATTTTAAAGTAATATTTAAACTAATCTTAATCGCGAAAAAGTGTTCTCGTATAATGTGATATAATATCATAGGTTATTTAATAAACAAATTTACATAATATTAAGTTGTTTTTTAGAATATAGTACGCACTTTAAAGGTTTTGGTTATTATACTAGCTTTAAATGACATCAAGTTTTATTATTATTATTTTTTAGCATTAAATGAAGGTGCAGCAAGTGTTGAAATTCTTGCTGTTCGTATGGAAACCCCCTAAAAGCGGTTTGAAGTCCTACCTGCAGATTCAAGGTAAACGTAAGTGGAATTGAATTGTAGGCTATATGTAGCCTAATGATTGCTTTATGTTTTATTACTTTTGCCGCGATAGTGGCAACGAGTAACTTGTTCATGGTGAGTGGAATTGGCGATTTCGTTTTGATAAAGACACTTCTGTATTTTTTTGTTCAAATAATAGGGCATTAAAAATTGTTTTTGCATTGACATGACTAAGCATTACAACTAATTAGTCAAATTTATTAAAATAATTTATTTCGGACGCAAAGTTCGCCATATTTATTAATATAATTTATTTTGGCCGCCAAATTGCATAAATTATCGGCGACTTTGATTTTTCAGAGATCGTCATACAGGAGAAAAGGTAGTGAGGTTTTTCACCACACTACAATGAAATAAACTGTTTTACAAACGTCATACAGTGGCCGAAACCAGCTCTTTTCCGTCAGAGGGCCTGAAAATTTTGTTTGCGATCATATAATATTTTTTGCTGTATTTGTTTAGGATCCAGGACACAGAAGTTGTATCATCGCTCAAAACCTCAAAGTTTCATGTTCAAATTCAAGACTTCACCTTCACTTGTATATTCGTGTTTATTTATTGAAAAACACGATCTCAAGCCGGCAAAACCTTATTTTCGGCCCTAGTTGCAAAAAATACTATTAAGAAAAAAAAATAAAACTAATATTATTACCTGTCCATTCAAAATAACCTTTTTAAGTTTGGAATTTAGGCTAGTATATTTTTTAAGCAAGAATATTTGACATTGAATATTTTTTTGTATTTATTGGAGTTTGTTATGATAGTCGTGTGGAGGATGAGCGATATCGACTCACCTGAGGCATGGCAGGTCCTCGCGGCGGGGTGCGCACGGCTCTAGTGACTACAGACTACAGACACCGCTACCCAGCGAGGGTGGCCGAGGGTCGATCGTGCCGGACAACGCGCTACTACCCCTGACGCTAACATCCGCCGCCGCCCACTCGGTGGCGGGCAACGTCACAACGTGCCGGACAATGCGCTACTACCCCTGCTGCTAACATCCGCCACCACCCACTCCGTGGCGGGCAACGTATCACAACATGCCGGACAACGCGCTACTACCCCTGCTGCCAACATCCGCCGCCGCCCACTCGGTGCCGGGCAACGTCACAACGTGCCGGACAACGCGCTACTACCCCTGCCGCTAACATCCGCCGCCGCGCCACCCACTCGGTGGCATACAACGTATCACAACGTGCCGGACACTGCGCTACTATCCCTGCTGCTAACATCCGCCACCGCCCACTCGGTGGCGGGCAGCGTATCACAACGTGCCGGACAGCACGCTACTACCCCTTTTCTTTTTTCATTGCTTCTTTGCCTCCTCCGAGTACCCAACTTTTTAGTTATACCTCGGTTTTATTTCAGTCCAGTCTTTCTCTTTTCTTTTCTTCTCCTCGGGGGCTTCGTTTTATATTTCCTTACTTTCTAAGCCAACTCTGTATCTTCCTTCACTCTCTCCTCTGTCCTCCTGCTTTCCTCACCGCCGGGCGCCGCCCACTCGGTGGCGGGCAACGCCACAACGTGCCGGACAGCACGCTACTACCCCTGCTGCTAACATCCACCGCCGACCACTCCGTTGCGTGCGACATATCACTACGTGCCACTGGGTAGATAACTGGAGAATTATATACAAGAATATATATATTTAAATATATTTAAAAATACCAAAAAATATATAAAATATATTATCAAATATATATTATTTTAGTTTATATTTAAAATATATTTGAAATATATACCAGGATATATTTCAAATATATTTAATGAAATATATTTTAGGAATATATTTTGAAATATATAATACATATATTTCAATTCAATTAAGAGTATATATTATGAAGTACTGTTAGTGAAATATATTTGAAATATATTCTTGTATATATTTCAAATATATTTAATGAAATATATTGTTGAAATATATTTTGTAATACATTACAAATATATTAAAACTGAAGTAAGACAAATATACTACGAAATACTGTTAGTGAAATATATTTGAAATATATTCTTGTACATATTTCAAATGTATTTAATGTAATATATTTTTGAAATATATTTTGCAATACATTACAAATATATTAAAACTGAAGTAAGACAAATAGATCACGAAATACTGTTAGTGAAATATATTTGAAATATATTCTTGTACGTATAGATAACTCGGAGACATTTGGGTTTTGATGTTGCTTGATTGACATATTAATTTAATTGTCTCCTGTTGCATATGAAATGTACTCCATTAGTCATGTAGGAATAAAATATTGTGTATAATTCTTATCCATTGAAACATCAGATCCTTTCATGGAGGAATTTATACTTTGTAGAATCATCGTATTCATTTCAGTATTCTCATAATCTGTCGTCTCCGTGTCTTGTGGTCTGGCATTGCAAATGCCTTCGAAAAGTACATTACATTACTAGACCGGTGAGTACTGTTTTACTGGTCGAACATGATAGTTCCCGCGCGAGCCAGAGGCTAGTGCGGGATTTTCATGCGAGTACGGTACGATTCTTTACTTCATAATACTCAGAAAAAAACATGTTATGTAATCATGACGTATTTCTTGCATAAACCAATATGTTTCTCAAATCTTCAAACCCATCCTGTAATAAAAAACAAATATTTGCTACTGT
Organism: Flexamia atlantica; assembly: GCA_035578135.1. Classification (NCBI taxonomy): domain Eukaryota; kingdom Metazoa; phylum Arthropoda; class Insecta; order Hemiptera; family Cicadellidae; genus Flexamia; species Flexamia atlantica. The sequence continues at coordinate 18,382,372 of JAQJVK010000006.1, read as the reverse complement.
TACCATTGCTGCCCCTTCATTCCTCTCAAGTAACCTATAACATGCAGTAAGCGTCGGTTTGCTGCAATAGTCTGATTGTTATGCTTATATTTATTTTCGTTTCCTAGTGCACGGTAAATTTAAATGTGCACTGCATGGTAAATTTATCGTGCAGATAGCGGAAAAGGAAACTTTCAAGCCAAGAGTAAGACACAAAAAACAGATGTTTCTGTGTAGTATGATGTAAAGATATTTTACCGCACTCTCGTATTAGACATATTTTTCATAATTGAGACTGTTGAAAAATTAATGTGGTAAAACTATCTGACTAAGATAGTAACTCCACCTCTTTAAAATAATTCTTTTAAGTCGCGCGAAAGATAAGATGAATGTTTTTCACCTCGATGGCCACATCAGTGAGGTAAGCCTAAGGAGTATATCCAAGAACTGCTAAATATTCATGAGCTCAAGCCACACGTAAATGTAATAACGAACGGTCAAATCTGGGTCACTGATAACCTCTGACCTCGTGGCCTCACCCCCACATCGCCTCGGCCTCGACTGGACTTATCTTTGTGGAACCATCGCCACCCCTACCTAAACATACCATGCATCTCCGCAAACATTGATTACTGGTGTTTACTATTTAGCCTTGAGGTGAGGAGCACATTATTTTCTATGCAGGTTGGGTCTAAAATTATAGAGGTTACATATGGCAACAGTACTATATTTGCTATATAAAAGAATATTTTACTGGAATAGGAGGTTTCCAGTAAAACCAGTAATTCATTGTTTACGTTAAACAATAAATTAACGTAAACATTTAAATTTTTAAATTATTTGTTAATCTAAATACAAAGGCCATCAGAAAACTAGTACACTAGAGTAAAGTTTGCCTCTAGAAAACATTAAAGTACCCACAAAGTGATACAGTTCGACTTCAAAATATCTTCAAAATAACAATAAAATTTGTTCCCGTCAGTATGGTAGTTGAATTACAAAAAAAGAAAAACAAAAAAACAACAAATTTGTCAACAATTTCTCTTTTAGTTACAAACTATGACAAATTACATTGTGTAACTGTTGACTTTATAGAAATCGCCCAGTTGACAAATTTTTAAACTAATAAGTAGGACAACTAATTTTGAAAATGGTCCTTGTTTTGGCACAGACCAATCCATTTCTAAATACGTGTCACGTAGGACACATTTTCCATGTAGCATAAACATGGAATAATCAATATATATATATATTCAAATATTGTATATATTGTACGCTCATTTAGGCGTATATTTTAGCATAGTTTTAATAATTAGTATTTTATTAAGATTCGACTTTTTTTGTTGACCTGATATTTTTTTCAAGGAAAAACATGAATCCATCAGTACATCCCATCAGTTTATCCATTACCCCTTTCCGACGTTCCCTCCCTCCCTAGAATAATTCCTTCCCTCACTTCCTCCCACCATCAATGACATTTTAACTTTTTGTAAACAGCTTAGAGTACATCAGAACCAAGTTTCATTAAAAAGGTAAACATTAAAAAGGTTTCATTAACGTAAACAGTCAAGCATTTAAATTATTTTTTAACCTAAATACAAAGGCCATCAGCAAACTAGTACACTAGAGTAAGACATGGTTGAAAACCATTCTTGAAAACCATTGCAGTTTACCAATGGTTAAAAACATAATTTGACATTTTACCCATTCTCCACCAATAAAAACACAGTTTGAATGTTAAGACCAGACATATTCCAGTTGCATTGTCAGTTAGTACATCGGATGGTTGAGACTTCTTTTCTTCCCTTTTCCTCTCATTAAAGCAACAAAATTTTATTTTATTTCCTCCCTATATAAGCAAACTGAACAGATTTGAATATGATATCTCCAATCTTCACCAAATAATCTTAATTTCAATGATACACTCTGTATACAACAATATAACGTCAGACTACATATATCTAAAAATATTAAATTCAAATTTATTTTTTGTTTTATATTCCACTAACATGCCATAAAATAAAGCGTAAATTGTTGGCCCACTTTTAGCACTCACATATTATGTTTTATATTTAATCTTTACGAAAAGTAGCATGCGATTACTAATAACAGGTACACACTATGCAAATGTAAAATTCTGTCTTGTCATTCCATCACTAATATGGCAACCTATAAAGCCAATATTAATTTTGGTTTGAAGTTTTAAATTCATTTTTAGCATTTCTCAAAGATCATTATAAAATTAAATTTAAATTTCTCTATGACTTCTACAGAGAAATACAACGGTTTGCTTACTTTTCCTACGATGCCCACAGGCTTAAAAATATGATTTTAACGATTATACAATCAATTTATTCAAACAATACCCTAAATCATTCACTAGTTCCGTGTTAGAGAGCAGCAACATCTAATCCTTGCAGATGGGGATATTTAGTTTATTTTGAATTTGAAACGATCTTTATTTTGAATTTCATAGTTTAAGGAATTTAATTTTTTCCAATGTTGATTTCATGGCAATGAAATTGGCTTTTTATTGTTTGTGAATGCATCCAATTATGCGATAAAAGAGCGTTTGGTAGACCTATATTCATACTCTATTAGAAATTATAGTCAACGGCCACAACGGGATTGAGTTTGGAGCCGATTAGGGCTTTTAATTTTGGGCTACTTCAAAACCAATCATATCGATGTTTTGTGATTGTTTTCTCGAGGATAGATTCCTGGGGGCATAAACGCAACCTGAGAGACATAAACGCAACCCTGGAGTCGACGTTGACATTAACATTCCTAAACACTATTCTCAGTAGGTATCTTTTGGCCCTTTCTAGTTATAGTTTTGTTCTACTTCTAACAGCCATAGACACCCCCTCAAGCCGAGACTATGAATACATGTTCGACCAGTACGTAGGGGAAGTTGCCTTCATTACCTTAATCTTATGTAAATCAGCAGAGTGACACGCAACCTGGGGTCAGCACCCTCTGACCAACACAACACTCGTACTTTTTTGTTCTTCAATGGAAAAGGATATTCCTTCTTCAAAAGCTCAAAGCTAAATTACTCCATTAAGGTTCCGATGATTTAGTTATGGCGTTAATAATTGCTCAGAACGGTGAAAATTCATTTTTTTAATATTATGACGTTTATATGGTGATCACTTTGCACTTACATTCACTCAGTTGGTATCTTTAGCTTATCTCTGTCACACTTCTCCGTTCAATACATTTTGATATACACAGATAAAATAACTTATATGAAACGTCTTTACCTTTTTTGTAATAGATAATTATAAATATTTTAAAAGTGGAAACCACTATAATGAGAAAAACATTGTTTAAATCCTATTATTTATTTTACTGGATAGTGATCCATCTAAACCTTAATACAACCTCAATACAAGCAAATTATTTCAAACTCTATATCTACTGTTAATATACAGTACTGGTAATACTCCATTAGTCATAGAAAATATGTATAACATCAGTTGAATTCATATTATTATTGATTTTACTGGATAATTATTTAACCAATCAAGCCCTTGAAAGAATATTAAACTAATTATTTCAATTTATCTTATAATTATTAATAATAGATTTCTCCAATAGCCACGTACATTAATTATGTTATTATTCATAATTAATGTACGTGGCTATTAATTAAAAAATAGCACACGTATAGCAAAAAATATGTACTTTAAAGCAAAAATAAGAATAAATTCCATTTGCTTCAGTTAAATATTCACTAGGATATTCTGTTCAGACTAGGCTTATTTCGTGTTTAACCTAAATGCAATGCTAAGAAAGAGTAATGAACCTTAAACATCACTTTCGAATAGACTAATGAAAAACGTAAAAAAGGACTAAAGCGTGAGGGAGGAGCCACGAACCAACCGGTTAAACATGGGAACAGTGTTTTGATAATTATATTTAATAGTTTCCAATTATAGGAGCGTGAAGTTTCTCTGTACGCGGCGTGTCGGCGGCGGCAGTCGCTGCGTCGCCGGCAGCCGGGGAGGATGAGCAGTGTCGTAAGGACGGCGAGTGTGGCGGAGTGTGACTGAGGTATAAGTAGCCGGAGCGCGCGGCGGCGGTAGTGATGGCGGCGACAGTGGCGGCGACAGTGGCGGTGCTGGTGGCGGCGGCGGCGGTCCGCGGGGAGGACCTCAGGAACGTCATCATCACGGGGTTCGGCGAGATGCCGTACGAGCCGGCCCCGGGGTGGCAGCCGGGGGGCTTCTTCCAGTCCGACGTCTTCCCGGCCAACGTCCTCGGCGACGACGGCCTTGACCATGGTCCTCGGCAGACCATGGACGTGGCCTTGAGGACGAGGATCCTAGTGGAGGACCCGAACGAGAAGAAGACTTCCGACGGAACCGAGAACAACTCGGCCGAGGACGGAGTGAAGTCGGCGAGTCGGGTCAGTGAGAAAAACAACACTCTGGACCAGGACAAAGCGAAGGAGATCGAGGAGGAACTCCTGTCGGCGCGGACGAGGTGGGGACTCATGAAACTGAAGGCCCAGCGAGAGGCCAAAGACAACTCCAAAGCTCCTCAATCCGTCCCGAAGAGCTCCATAAAAATATCTCAGTACCAACAGGAGAGGAGCTCCCACCCACCCTACGACCCTTACGGCACGGACGGTTACAACAACAGGGAGTACTACGGGGATCTGGGCGAAGGCTGGAATCTGCAAGATGCCGAAGTTATTTTGGGAGGTAGGAACTATAACATTCTAACTCAAAATCCGCACGGGTACAATCCTAACCACTCTCCCCCTCCGCCACCCCCGCGGGAACTTCCACCCCCGAGATTTCCCCCCTCGTTTTACCCGTACCCCGGGTTCGGCTACAAGCCGTTCCCCGCGCCCCCGAGCCACGGCCCCCCGGGCAGGCGCGGCCGCTCCGGTCCCCCGGGGCCGAGGGAGGAGGTCGTCTACGGCCGCCCCAGCGCCGCTGTGCATCCCTCCAGCAGGTGGGACTCCGCGCCCCCCCGCCTCGTCCCTTACTACGACGACTACCTGAGTGGCGCCTGAACTATGGTGCTGTGTATTTTTTTGTGAATGGAGTCTGTTACACATTACAACTTCAGCTGGACTGCAAGTGTCTTCATCCTTTGTGAGAGATGTGAGAATTTTTATTTTCGCTATATTATGTCTATATGTATATAGATAATAATATTAGGCTTTCATTAAATATTAGGAATACAAACAATAATAGAATTAAGGAATCTTATATTATTAATAATGAAACTGTTGTAAATATAAATTAGTTTTGGAAATATTAGTTTGACAATATTTTTACGGATTATATAACCTCTGACAATTATCGTGAACTCAGATTTAGATTTTGTGTCATTAGCTTTCAGCCAACAAACAACCCTGCCTTTCATTTAAAAGACTCTTTGTTTTCCTGAAGGAATGTTTACACAAAACAATATTTTCTGGTTTATCATAAAGTTATGACTGTTAAAAATATTGTTTAAGAAGGTGTTCATTTTTCATGAGTTGATTGGAAAATTTACTTACCGAAATAAAAAATAGGCTAAGATAAATTATATTACAAAAATCTACTTACTAAGGTAACGCAGATTAGTCCCTCTTTAACATAATTATTTACTTTAAACAAAATTAACTATTTTCTTACAACAAGAGTACTGCTAAAATAAAGGACGCTTTCTTTCTGTTTTGAAGCATGTAAATAAAATAAAATAAAATAAAATAAAAATAAAACGAATATAATTTGTTATAATTTTATTTTTTGTTAGCTATAAATTTGAATTACAGTTCTTTGTTAGGTATAAACTAAATCAGTTACTGATACAACACACTTGAAATCAGTAAGGGAATTAAAAAGAGTTCGGCTCATGTACCTTAAAAGTAATATACAGTTTTCTTATAATTTTCATGTGCGTAAAATTTTAATTTATAACTAACTGAATCACCGGTAGAGTATTTGTACTTAGTTTGCCCGTTAAAGTAAGTTGCAAATAATACAACCAGCTTTAATACTCTCATCGACTATATGCGCAAACGTTATGTGTTGGTCTTTCACATTCATCTTGCAAGGATTTAAGTATCTTTTCTTGTTAATTTTTGTTCCATCAACCCCTTTTCAAATGCTTGCGCCCACATGTACAATCCTCATGACACGCACATTTCACACATTAAATTTAATTCTTAAAAATGATTAACTACACCATTGCCCGTGAGCTTTTATGATTTTAATATACTTAAAAAACACTTCCTTTGAAGCCAGAAGAAAATAAATTTATAAATTAGTGTACACATCTTTTGCTTGCTATCTTAGACACGTTAAATTTGAAGATGAAGTAAACGACAAAGTAATATCTTTTTCATTAGATATAAGGCAAGTGGCTAGATGAACTGCATTCATCAGCCAAGAAGTTTGTGTGAATGCATGTAAACAAACGTGCAGTGGGGTAAGTTTTCACCGCAACTACCAACAGCGGACTCCCAGCCACCAGCGAGCGATGACTACGTCACCCGCGGCGTCCAGGCCTTCACGACTTTGCCTCTGTGTAATGAGTTGGTGTATACCCTGTTTCCTGGATCATGCATTCCAAGGTCACCTATATATTTTAAATAAACACTAATATTTCACAGTCAATCAACGGTTATTCTGCATATATTGTTAAGTATAACCAAAGAAAAATATATCTCTTGTTTATGTTAGGATAAATATATTTCCTATTGTTTTCTACAACTCTTAATTCATTCATATTTTTAAGAAACCACAATCCAAAGTCTCGTTTGTTTGTCTAGCAAAAACCTTTCTTTCTCTTTTAAACTCTTTTACTGTAGTAAAAAAATAAAGGCTATTAACTTGTACGTTTTTGTACTATTGGCTATTTTGGCTTTCTATTCCAAAACTCTTTCTAACATTTTATCGTTTATCCTAAGAATATATGCTGATTAAAATCTAAGGTAGCCCATGAGCGATGAAAAAGGCAAGGAACTTCTGGTATTCATATATGGATTATTTTCATTGAAGAAAATTTGTTTTATATCTACTAGCGTAGTGTTGTCATCATTTTAGCGAATTTCCCCTATAGGGAAGAAGCTATTACCGTAGGTCTCATGGTAAGATCTAAGCCCGGGACCACTATAACTTTTCGTTTTGGGGCCCCCAGAAGCCAAAAACACTATTCGTTCAAAATTATATATATATATATATATATATATATATATATATATATATATATATGTGTGTGTCTGTGAGCACGATAGCGCTCGCAAAAATGGTCCGATTGGAATAAAATTTGGCACAGACGTGTAAAGTAGTCATTATTCGGACGAGTTCGTAAACCAGCCCGATCGGACCATTGGAACTGGAAGGGGGGGTAAAGGGGGATAAACCCCCCCAAAAATGTGTTTTTTGAGTTTTTTACATAGAAAAATAAATGTTATCGAATTTTTGTTGGCACCATTGAATTTAGCTCGAAAAAACAAACAATTTAGTAATTTGAATCATTGCTCTATGTCCATTGGTTGCCGAGATATTGAAGGTGGTAAACACAGTACGTTGTCCCAATGTTAACCTTATGGGAAATAAGTAAAATTCTATATCTCGCTTATTTGTCAACATATCTTGATAAAACTTGGTAAATAGCTTCTTCTAGTTCAGATCTACTAAATATTGAATTGAAACCAGCCAGTTTTAATATACCTGTAGCAGCAAACCTGCATACTCATTCCCTATGTTATTCTTATGGAGCTTACCAAAACATGTCGAATCTCGCTATATTGGATTAGAATATGTTGTTTTGCATTTGAAATTCGCTGAGTATGCAGGTCTGCTGCAACGGGGGTATTTAGTGTTTGTTAAAAAGAAGGTGGGAATATTATATTACGTTACTAGACCGGTAAGTACTCTTTTTATCCCGGTAAAACTTACTGGGTGTGTGATGTACGATATTTTACATCACACGGCTCGGGAAAAACATTACGGAACCATAACGTATTTTTTTGCTTAAACCTCTACATTTCTCAATTTTCCAAACATTAAACATTAATGTTAAAAACATTTGCTACTGTTACCAGTGCTGCAGCTACATTCCTCTAAAGTAACATATTAAAACATGCATTAAACGTTAGTTTGCTGAAATCAGCTGAACGTTTAGATTTTTTACTTCCGCTATTTCCGTTTCCTAGTGCACGGAAAATTTACCGTAAATTTACCGTCGTCCATAAGCCTAATGCTAAATTACATTAGTCTTGCGGACGGTCTGGGCCTTAAGATTTGGCACCAGTTATAAAGATTTATTTGAACAGGACATTGAACTAAAAAAACATCTACTGGTCAGATTAAAGGATTATGCAACAGCCAGGAAAGATATCCCGTGCAGGAATCACTAAATCGATCAAGTTTTTGCTCGCGTTCCACAAGGACCGGAGTGCAGCTGCCAGGTGCAGTGCGCTACAAGAACTGGCCATTGGCGGCCACGTAATGCTGTAACCACTCCTGATGTTGCTTACTTCCCGCGCGCCACTCCGCCGGCGCCGCACTTCCTTGTTTATTGACTATCACAAGTGAAGTAACCAAAGCAAGTCTCACTTTCATCTGCGTTAAAAAACGAGGGAGTTGAGCTGGGACGATGACAAGTTAAGACCGGCTCAGTAACGACAGGCTAAGCTCAGACTTTACCGTTGCAGTTGCCTTAACTTTTCCTAGTTTCAAAATATTGTTGGTGACTTGATAAGAATGAACAAATTTTTTTGTATACACAGAGAACTTCCCTGTGTTGTAAGTTAAAAATTTTCATAACACGTTTTCACAACACTTGAGAAAAGTGTATGGCAAAATCATTTTCCCCCACTTGCTATGTTATTATTTTTACTCCTTGTAATGAGTGAGTAAAATAATATTTTGCCTCCCGGCGGGAGTAAAGTAATTACCTTATCTCCCACCGGGTTTTTAAACCATAAAGATAACATTGAAATCAATAGGCCTACTTAAAGAATCGAGCACAACGAGCAACGAACTCTTTCTTTCACGCAGACATGCAAATAATTATGTTGAAGCTCGAAAGACTGTAGGCATACACAGTGGACAGTGATGCCATCTTACAATTATGTAGCTTATCATTCGAGTAAGTCGAACATGAGAGGGGAACACCTGTAATAAATGGTGAATCGGTAGACAACGAGGAAGAATCCTGAAACACATATCTCTTGCGGCCGTTCAGGGTAACTCTAAAGTGTAAAAAGATACAATTTTTTAAAGAATTATAAAATTAAATTGGATATTTTATTTTTTGTTTCCCTGAGGCCCCTCACACCAGGTGGCCGAGCCGCAGATGTGAGCGGCAGCGACGTGACGAATCGGCCGCTGTTGTATGACGCCTGCCGTGCGGAAATTGCCGTGAGTGGAAAAGAGCAGCTTGTGATCGGGAGGAACCAAAGAGATGTTGCGATGTTGCCAGCGTTGAATCTTGTTAGATCATCTGCCTCGTCGTCGTTCCCATTTAACTTTGAGTGACTATGTCCGACGGGCTATTGGATTTGCGACGTTGCCTCCCATTTAACTTTGTGCGGCTACGTTCAACAGGGTATTGGATCTGCGACGTCACCTCCCATTTAACTTTGTGCGACTACGTTCAACAGGGTATTGGATCTGCGACGTCGCCTCCCATTTAACTTTGAGTGACTATGTCCGACGGGCTATTGGATCTGCGACTTCGCCTCCCATTTAACTTTGTGCGACTACGTTCAACAGGGTATTGGATCTGCGACGTCGCCTCCCATTTAACTTTGAGTGACTATGTCCGACAGGGTATTGGATCTGCGACGTCGCCTCCCATTTAACTTTGAGTGACTATGTCCGACGAGCTATTGGGTCTGCGACGTTGCCTCCCATTTAACTTTGTGCGACTAAGTTCAACAGGGTATTGGATCTGCGACGTCGCCTCCCATTTAACTTTGAGTGACTGTGTCCGACGGGCTATTGGATCTGCGACGTCGCCTCCCATTTAACTTTGAGTGACTATGTCCGACGGGCTATTGGGTCTGCGACGTTGCCTCCCATTTAACTTTGAGTGACTATGTCCGACAGGGTATTGGATCTGCGACGTCGCCTCCCATTTAACTTTGAGTGACTATGTCCGACGAGCTATTGGGTCTGCGACGTTGCCTCCCATTTAACTTTGTGCGACTAAGTTCAACAGGGTATTGGATCTGCGACGTCGCCTCCCATTTAACTTTGAGTGACTGTGTCCGACGGGCTATTTGATCTGCGACGTCGCCTCCCATTTAACTTTGAGTGACTATGTCCGACGGGCTATTGGGTCTGCGACGTCGCCTCCCATTTAACTATGTGCGACTATGTCAAAAAACAAGTCGGGTGGTTCGCCTCCGAGCGTAACTGAGGTCTTGACACCCTGAGTACATGAACCGGTTGATCTTAGTCAGTAGCAAGGCTCTCAACTAATCTATTCCTATTTCTTCCTTTATTACCGTTGGTGAGTTCTGTGTTCCGCGTAGTTATGGTTCCCGTTTTAAACCATATTGTTCAGATATTCAGATTGTGGCTAATATTTCTAAATTCGAATTGAGGAGCCTCCTATTTCCAAGTTTTATATCCCTTTGACATTTAGTTCTACAGTACACCTCGGATTATCCGGACCGCACATTATCCGGATCCCGGATTATCCGGACCGGTCCATCCAAGAAATTCAAAAATTAAAATCACTGTAAAAACATGATTTTAGCGAGTTTGCGGGGGTAATGCGCCTTCTAAAAGTAATATGCAAACATAATAGATTATTGTATGCATTCGGAATCAAAATAATTGAAGGAGTCACATTGCCTAAACAGTATATTACTTCATTTTCGTGAACGTAGTTTTCTGGATTGCTACTTGGGGCGCTGTCAGTGGGGATAAAAAGGTGTACGCCTACGGCAATTTTGCGAGTTAGTTTTGGCATTTGATGCGTTACGTTATTTCTTAAGAATAGTTACTGTAATAAGTTTTGAGTTACTTTAAGTTTCGTCAATATTATTCTAAGTTTGAGCCATTTTGAGTAATGATTATTTAATCTTAATCATTTAAATAATTTAATTTGGCGTTTTACTCCAAACCTAAACCGCAAGTACGGTCAAAGTTTACATTGTATTCGTACGATTAATAATGAAGTTTAGGTCTTAAATTTGTTTCAAAATTAAACCCCCGTATAACTTGAAAGATTAATATGTTGCATCAATTTAGCAGGGGCTAAGGTACTCATCTCTATTTAGGCAATATTGTAATGACCTCTGATTATCCGGATTTTTTGTTATCCGGATCGGTGTTCCGCCACATTAATCCGGATAATCCGAGGTGTACTGTATTTAATTAGTATTTGTGGTTTGATAAAATCCTATTCGGTAGACAGTGCAGTAAGGAAAATTGAATAAATATTTTACATTTTCACAATCGCGTGCCGCGTTCCTAATAATTGGGCCCTGCCCGCCAATTATACTGTACATACTAGAAGTGTTTAATGAATTCCTGGATGAGTTGTAAGCTGCTTCCTTTAACCTTCGTAGGAGAAGGTTACTCCAATTTTATGTTGCGTAAAGTTAGTTAATGGGCTGGGTAAAGTAACCTTCAAACCTCCTTTGACTTTTTAAAGAAAATGATCGTCTATTAGTTCTAAATTATGCATTAGTTCTGAACGCTCTAGGTTTATCAAATCCTATCTCCTACTTGAATTTCATGTACAATACGACGTTAATGTCAAAGTTCAAGAAATGTATCAACATATATTGGAACATTTAATCTTATTGAGTAAATGTATCGTTAACAAAAACTTTTAGGAGGCAGTATGAAATAGGTTTTTATATTGCGGATCTGCGGCACATTTATGTTGTTCTATCACCCCAAAACAATTTTAACACTAGGTCCAGACTCCATTTATATGCAAATAATCACATTTGATATAAAAAATCAAGGCTGTATTTCAAACTCCCTTAAGCGAACATAAAAATAAAGTGATTTCATCAAAGTCCTGTAGCCAAATTTATGCCAGCGACGACGTCGAGCACGGAGAATTACTCAGCACAATTAAGGCGTATTATGGACCTACGATGACTCATCAGGAATCTATTGTTTATGTAAACTTACCAAATTACCATACTGTGTTTTTATTAAAACCATAAAAACTTTACAACGTTTCATAAACAGAAATTTCACGAGTAAAATACGAAATCGGTTGAAAGCGTGGCTTGACAATGTTGCAATATTAGTGGAACTTTCTTATCGCACAGATTCCTTTCTCTAAGATATTACCGAAGTATGCAGTACCGTATATAAAATATATAGAACAGCATATTTATTCTTGCGTTTTTTTTCTTGTGGTTTGTTGATGCCCGTCAACAAATTCTAAAAATGCTAATTTTTAGCATGTTTGCATGTATTAACTATAACAAATAAATTTAAAACCTCTCATTTATTCGTGTTATAAATTTGACAAAACCATACATTACATAAAGGAAATTAAATTTGGCATATTTTTTGCCTATTGGCATTTTTTAAATGTATACTTTTTTTATAAGCAGGAAGGAAGTACCTTTATATGGGCAGGAAGCTTGGGGGTGAAAAGTTTTAAAGAAATAAATGATCGCCCTTGTGCCTGAGTAAATGTTTAATATCCATATACTGAACCAGAGGTCCTTACTTTCGCTAAATATTTTGAGGTTTAAACCTCAACTTCAAATACAATATTTCTTGATACCTCAAGAGCTTCAAAACTTTTGGGAATTTATGAATAAAATGCCTATTTAAAGGCTGGCATATATTATGGAAACATGAGCTTTTTAGGGCCTATACGCCTCACGTTTGTAAAACTTATTACAGTACTTAATACCGGTATTCCCGAATGAATTCCAGTACTTACAGTACTTAATACAGTAATGAATTCCCGAAGTTTTGAGACCAACCACTACCCTGTATACATATCGACCATTGAAAAAGATGGGTACAAACCGATTTCTTGCAATAACATGTAATCCTAATACTATACAAATTGCATTATAGGTACCCATAGCTGATGACGCTGTACGTTGACTTAAGGTAATGGGAATAAAATGTAAGAAGAGTTGTTCTGAAAGACGTGGAGAAATCCGGAAGCTAGGAACACTCCTGTTCATGGGCGGCAGTTGTGATTGTACTGGCAAACGCAAGTTTTTGCCTCCAATAGTTGTCGTTGTTTGGCCGAAGTCTGGTCTGTGTTGTGGTTATCCAATAGACGGAACCCGACAAGGCCAATTAGTGAAAGCATTGTCGGTTCTTATTGTCAGTTTTGTTGCATATTACCAATTCTCACTTCCTCTATCCCGAATTGATGGGTTTACTGACTCTTTCTTATTTTGTTAATGAGTTTCTGGTAGTGCGGTGAGTTAAATAGCTTCCGGTTCACGCGCGCTTGCCTGATCTCCAGGAGCTTGCTAATTTAGAATTATGCCTCTTTTGTATTTATATACTCAGTCAAAGTATGAATGCAAACTGAGACTTGATAAACGAAGCTAAAACACACCTAAGCCTAAGTCGTATTCAATCTGTATACAATGGAATAACTCAAGAGCCTAACAAAGTATTATGGAAAGGATAACGAGACCATAAAAATTCAGAAGGTGGTGAAAATTCGGGAGGTGATGAGTCCTAAAATTATGTTTTAAAATGGCAGCTTTTTCCTCATATTATTGACAATAAACTCAAAGTCAATGCTAATAGGAACAATTGGGGAGTAAGATATCCTCTCTCTGCATTTTTATCAGCATTTCTCGAGATATAGACCAGGATCCACTTCCCAGTTGTTCGATGGCAAGCTAACTTTTTGTTAACAAGTACTATACAATTTACAGTCGCGATCGCGATATTGGATCTGTCTTATTGGATGAAAAAATTGTTCAAATCTTGAAGTTACTCTTAAAATACTTGTGACTCCTAACACAAATGCTACGATCCATTTGATAAATGTTTATTCAATCTCTAAGATAACAATTCCTATACATTCCTCATGAACGTTTTTTTTTCAATAATAGGGTTGTTTTAGCGAATTTCCCCTATAGGGAAGAAGCTATTACCATAGGTCTCATGGTAAGACCTAAGTCCGATTCCATGATAACTTTTCGTTTTGGGGCCACCAGAAGCAAAAAACACCATTCGTTCGAATTTTTATATATCTGTCTATCCATCTATCTATATGTGTGTCTGTCAGCACGATAGCGGCCGTAAATATGGACCGATCTTGATGAAATTTGGTACAGACATGTAAAGTGGTTATCAATTGGACGAGTTCGTAAACCAGCCCGATCCGACCACCGGGAGGGGGGGTAAAGGGGGATAAACCCCTCCAAAAATGGGGTTTTTTGAGTTTTTACACGCAAAAATATAAATTATCTAATTTTTGTTGGCACCATTGAATTCAGCTCAAAAAACAAACAATTTAGTGTTTTGAATCATTGCTCTATGTCTAATGGTTACTGAGATATTTAAAGTGGTAAACACAGCACGCTGTCCCAATGTTAACCTTATGGGGAATAAGTAAAATTCTGTATCTCGCTTATTTCTCAACATATCTTAATAAAACTTGGTTTGTGGCTTCATCTAGATGAGATCTCATGTTTAATAGTCTAAAATCCCCGATACTTCCTTTTTCGTGGCAGCAAACTTGCATACTCATCCTTATGGGAAATAAAAACAATTTTACCTTCCTTATTTCTTAACATATCTTAATAAAACTTGGTGTATGGCTTCTTCTAGTTAAGGTCTATTAAATATTGAAGTAAAACCAACCAGTTTTAACATACCTGCCGCAGCAAACCTGCATACTCATTCCCCATGTTATTCTTATGGAGATTACAAAAACATGTCAAATCTCGCTGTTGGATTGAAATATGTTCTTAAGCATTTGAAATTCGCTGAGTATGCAGGTCTGCTGCAACAGGGGGTATTTCTTTAATCTCTTACTCTAAATAAAGCAAGCAGTTCGTCCTGGTCTTGAATCACTCAGTGATGCAATGGCTTAAATTTTAGCTATTGATAAACCTAATCAGATTGTTTATAAAGCTCTATTCAAGGGTAAACGTATTTGTTCCAAAATAAGTTTTTAAGATATATGAATGAAACTATGTTTGTTTTGGTCTCAAATGATATAACACATTATAGAATACTGTTCCTATTATATGATCTATGTACAACTAAGCAATCATTTTAAACTGACTAATCAAATTTATTTGTTATTGAATTTTGTCTTAATTTGAAATTTATATCATAAGCTCTAAACAAAATTAAAATAAGTTTTTATCCTGAATTGCTTAGTTTTCAAATATAAAAATCTAGTGAGGTCGAGGCTAGTCTCAAGACTTAAGCTGAATTCAAATTTCGTAGTCCTAGGCTGTTTAGAATATTGCCACTTAAAAGAAGTGATTCTACGTATGTCGGTTTTTTTTTACTTTCCCGGGCAGGAAAAAACTGAATCGTTGCATGAATTTTGAGCGAACTTGTATATTTGTGATACTGATGTAGGCCTTCCTCATGTCTCATTATAACATTTCAATGACAGGATTCTACACTCACTTTCCATTCATACTCAGCATTCACCTTAAAATACCGCTGGAAGCGACGGCGACTTAAAATTTGATTCAGTTTATATAGTGATGTTAAAGTGGTTATATAAAAAATGTAAATAATATCATAGAGCTAATTAAAAAACCTTACAACATTTAACAATATTAAAGTCAAAACTTAAGAAAAATTGTCGTATAAAATGTTGTTATATGAAAAATGCTATTAAAAAAATCAGAAAAATGAGGCCACTCGAGGAAAAGAAATCTACCTTTAAAACTATGGACTTACTTGAAAACACAAATTCAATATTATTTGAGGTCCACTTTTTAGTGAGATTTGAGTTTTCACTAGAATGATGCAGGATTAATTTCTGGATCCATTGATGCCAAAATTTCAAAATCAATAATAACCTATTTATGAGGTACCACTTCTTAAGCAAGGATATTTAACTTTTTTTACTAAGTCATTTGAATAGTTTTAAAACCCAAAATAATTTTATAGCTTCTCGGGAAAATTCTTTTCAGCGAATTTCCCCTATAGGGAAGAAGCTGTTACCATAGTACTCACGGTAGGACCTAAGCCCAAGTCCATGATAACTTTTCGTTTTAGGGCCCCCACAAGCAAAAAACACTATTCGTTCATTTTCATAGATATATATATATATATATATATATATATATATATATATATTATCTTATATGTTTATGTGTCTTTAAGGGGGTTTTTTATTGTAAGAATTATATTAAAATTTTGGTAAATACATCATGCTGTTACATCTTGATGTCTTCAACCAGAACTTAAAATTTGGTATTTGATTCATCTATCTTAATCAATAAAAAAAACTGCCGGAAGGAGTGAAATGGTGAAAACACACTTTATAAATAATATTCTTTTAATTATATTTGTCTAAAACATTTCTTTCATAAAATAGAACATACAATCAAAATGCTGTGCACTTGTCCCTATACGTTTGCCTGGAATCTGAACCCAAGCTCATCATTATAAACAAAATTGAAGAGTCAAACGAGCTGAATCAACAATTAATTTGCTGTTATTCTAGCTATTATTTATTCTTTTCATGAAAAGCCTTAGGCTGAGCAGGATTGTTTGAGCAAGAGATAGAATTCAGTTGATTTACTTTAAGAAACATTGTTTAAGACAACACACAGAAGAAATGCACATGATTTTCACTCATATTTTGAGCCTCTAGGGGACTTCTACAAAGAGAAAGAAACCCCCTTAGTTCTTAGAAGGATGCAATATAGGGGATTTGTTTACATGTTGTTGTTATTTAGTAAACAACGTGGCAATCAATAATGCTTAGAATAACTAAAAAATTCATATTTCTTAATTTTTCAAAACCAAGCAAAATTATGATTGTATAACGTGAATATTTAGAAAAATTAATTTCTCACAGTGTAATTGAATTTTTTTGCCAATAAATTTTATTCTTTAATGACATACACAAGCTCAGAAGGAAGTGCAGTGGAGTCCTGGTAATGCGAAATAATTGGGACCGGCTCCTTTACGGATTAGAGAATATTTAGATTAAGCGGATTTATAACTAAAACAAATATAGTTACAAAATATGTTTGATTTATTCTTGCTGTTTACCTGTGGCCAGTAATTAAATTTTATAGCCGTTTGCTTATTTTGAAAAGATACTTGCAGAGTTGCTTCCATCGTTTTTGCGGGGTTGACAAAGACATGCGATCGTCTTTTGCAAACCTACTTCTGCCGCTGTTGTACCGAATACCCGCGAACAGTAACTCCACCAATCAAAACAACTACCTTATTTTACAAAGTTGTTGCTGTGATTGGTGAAACTTTTTCAAATCATATTTTGCGATCGTTTATTTTTTAGCTAGTATAATGTTACTGTAATCGATACGTCTACCGAAAAGTGGTTGGTAAACACGTACGATTGTCATTCACAAAATTACTCCCGCTATTTACGCGCAATCAAATTCAAGGCCATTAACGACTTTAGTTAAGTTTTACCTGGTATTTTAATCCACGACTGGGTATAACTTTCGGTCCCTATAGCATTTCTGATTTAGTGGAATTTCAGATTACTGAGTTTCGGATTTTCAGACTCCCCTGTATTAAAAGTTTCATGCTTCCTTGTTTATATGTTACCAAATTAATAAACCGCTTATTATGTAAAGTGACTGCCTATTATACATAACGACTAAATTCGCTGGCTAAAGTGATAAATTAATCAAAGTAATAAATTGGAATATTTATCACTTTGACCAGAAATTGTGAATAATAGCTGCCTAGGGGTAGTCAATGTGATAATTCTCAGTGTTCTGGTTGGGTGGGGGAAAGTAACCTTGACTCTCCTCCCATCTCCACTTGCACCGCACGTCACGTAGACAAGATATTTTGCTCTACAGATATATGATGTTCGAACTACAGACAGATGATGCTTCAACTCACTTATGGTTAGGTTGCGTTAGAATATTTTAAGCTGTTTAGACCTTAAACCTTATGTTATGAGACCGAATAGTTTGTTTTGTTTTCCTAAAATTTATACATTTAGGATGATAAATCAAAACTTGTCTGTTCATTACATTTACTGTCTACAGTAAGATATTATGTATAATGACTGGGTTGACCAAACTCAGGTAGATAAAATGCATAAGGGCCGCGTCACATTGGTCGAGTAGGAGGGCGAGTTAGACTTGACCGTCAACTCGACCAATGTAAACCAACCTTTTTCAAATGGACGAGTCGAGTTGACAATTCTTAACGATAGGAATCAGCTGATCCTATAGCAACTCGGCCGAGTTACTCAACCAATGTGACGTGGCCCTAATGGCTGGATAAAGTAATAAATTGAACCTAATTAATTACAATGACCATACTTGCTAGATTCATTCGCTTTGGCTGTACCATAACAGAAATATTTCTTTTTGCTTCTCTGTTTGGTGAAATGTATCTTCATTTATGCTAGCTGAATTCAGATTGCATGTGATTCAGCTAGCATAGGTAGAGTTAGGGTTATTTATAGTGTCTTAGGTAATGTTCACATATTAAAGAGGTTTATTAATGAAACATACAGGTTTCACACAGTTTTTGTTTATTCAGTAACAAATTCATAACATTATCTGGTAACTGTGCAACCATTCGCAGAATGGAATCCTTTATTTACATACAACTTTTATTCGACTAAACTAGAAATGTACAAAGAGCTGCATAATGAGGGCTACTTGCATCTCTAAATCTTATTATTTACCACTGAGCAACAAAAAGAAAAATTCTTAAAAAATGGCAATTCCTAAAATTCTTGTCCATATGTAGTTTTTGGATTCTCCAAGCTTAAGTATTCCAATGGTAAAGACCTAAAAAATAAAATTCATATGCTAAATAAGTAGTTAATATGATTTAACTGCATCTAAAACAGTTTAAAAGACACACTAATAGTGATGCCTACTTTTAAATTGGGATGGGATTGAAGGCTTAATGTTAAAGACCATTGAAGTCTAAGATCCCATCCTCTTCGTAACATTGCATGGTCCATTGTCTTGCTCCTATTACCAAAACATTTTATGGATCACACAAAATATTTGTCTAAGGTTCTTTATGGTTCCTTTGCACTAAATTATCAGAAGCAAATTTATAAAAAAATAAACTTATGAACATAATTAACATTTTCAAAGGTAATTTTTATTGATTAATATTTTTTATAAACATTTTATTTGTAAAAGAACTTTGGTATTTTAATCACAATCCCAAATTCCAATCATAACAAAAAAAGACTCAGTATAAAAATTTCACCACTCGTCAACATTATAGGAATATAAAATAAAAAAGTCTATTCAGCGATCTATACAAACAAAGCATGCCTCGTATAAAAAAAACTAAACCAAAATAGATTGGAAATCTTCAGGTGAGATCATTGGAACTGCTGGATCCTGGTGACGATGGGCGCGAGCATGCCCTCGCCGTCGTAGTGCTGGCCGAGGTAGTACAGCTTGATCTTGTCCTGCGAGTGGCACTCGACCACCTCCCACTTCTCCAGCAGCTTCAGCGCGTTCCTCACCGTGTCCACCGACACACTCTCGTCTGCAACAACCAAACACCTCTTGCCAATCACCACGCCAATTTAACTAGAATTTGATTTTTTCCTGGAGTGGGCTAAGGCTAATAAATTAGGCTCATTGACCCCCCCTCTCCCCTCCCATCAGTTGTGATAAAAAAACACTCTCCTTATCATACCTTCACATAAATAAATAATAGTTTCCCCCCTCTTTAAGAATATGTTTGTAAAATGTTCTCAATGCAGCCAGAGTTGTTTTGTGCGCAGTGGAAAGAGTGGCAGAATTGCAAGTAAGAACTTTATTTAATTGACACCCCCAGAAGCACTCGTGGATCTTTCATTGTGATATTTGATGAGGCTGATTGCACTTCTTAAACAAAAATAACTAAATTGTTGATACACAAGCCTGCTATAATATTATTGACTTTGTTACTGATTGTGTTTCAATGCCTAGTGATGAGGGAATGTAAATATAAAAATAAAACTCAATATATTGATTAAACTGACATGTATTTTCCCTACAGCTCTACAATTCTATTTTAATCTATTTTTGGTAAAGTTATTCTGAAAGGCAATTTGTTGGTAACGTCATTAAATTCTGAAGATTGTACAATTATGATGATGACCAGGTCTGTAGCTTTAGATTTAATAAATACAAGTTGTTTCTGCAATTGATATTTCGATGAAAGTTACAAAGTTTTATATGAATTTAACCATTGTGGCTCCAGATCTTATAGACGCTTGGTAAATTTTCGATAATCTATTTTTATTTATTTTAGGCTCTAACGGTCGGCATAATAAACATTATGTTCTGGCCAGAACTAGTGCGGCAAAACCCTCTATGCTACACCTCAGAGGCTTCAGTATTTTAATTTCTACCCTTTTTTTTGGAGTGTCTTAAGCCTCTGCCCTAACTTTGGGGACTAAATGTAAAATTAAATTATTTTTGAACAACAGAATTTGTTTGGGGACAATTATTTATCACACTGCTCGACCAAATGCACTCCTAGAGCCTGTACAAATATTAAATTTTTTTTATTACAAAGACCTATAGATCAGTTATTTTTTATTTTAACCACAACAGCAAACTGTCATATAATTATTGCAAACTTGATTTTAAAAATTCCCCCGAATATTACTTTGATTCGTTAGTCTTGTCTGGTTTTATTTACCAAATCAACTCATAATCCAGCCAGTTTCTACTTAAATATAATACCAATTCACTCTTGAATGTTATCCATTATTACATTAGTTTTACTATTATATGAATCAAGCCCAACATGACTAAAAATGTTTATTCAATAAAAATATTCAGAAAATGCAGTACCTGAGCTGTCTAATTTTATACAAAATAACCTTTTTTCTTAATTAAATAGGACTGAAGGATTTAATCTGTTCGAATAAAGCCAGAAGGGCTATAATAGTGAAACATTTTAAATTATTGCAAGTGCCAAAAAGGCAAAAAAAATACATATATTATTAACAAGACTTATGTCATATACAACATTATATCAATAAATAGAAGGTTGGCCGCTACAATACTAAAAACTAAATAACAATTATTTAATTTAAACAGTTAAACACTTACCACATACATTCACACATACACGACTGAACAGGAACAAAGAAAAGTGGCCACGATTTATTTTTACAAAAAGGATTAATTATTTTAATGTGCCCATGCGGCGCAGCTTGGAGTGTCGGCATTCATTTTGAACTTGCTTTGAATTTATTTTGATTTAAATTCAATCATGAGACTAGTTGCGAATCGGAGTTTGCGTGGCTACCGACGCGGTTCAAACACGTTTGGAAATGCTTGATAACATTATTTTACTTATTTAATTTATTGTTTCGCCGGTCAACAAAATTGCATTTGATCAAATTTATCACGCTACTTATTTGCCCGGCGTTTTCCTCCCGCGACGGAGCTCACTCGCAAAATTTCTAAATTCGTTCCCTGAGACACCCTAGCCTCACACGCGCACCCCCTCCGCATTCCACCAGAACGTTCTTATCTTGAAATCTTGAAAAACCGTTGGTGGTCAGACTTTGACATCAT
Organism: Flexamia atlantica; assembly: GCA_035578135.1. NCBI lineage: Eukaryota > Metazoa > Arthropoda > Insecta > Hemiptera > Cicadellidae > Flexamia > Flexamia atlantica. The sequence goes on along the minus strand of JAQJVK010000006.1, from coordinate 18,360,726 downwards.
CACACAATATAAAAACAGTTGAAGTGTCAGAATAGCTGTTTTGAGCCAATTTCGTTTGCAATGAGTTACTCAAGCCAACTTTGGCACAACTACTAGTACTAGTTGGTCGACAATAATAAGACCACTGGCCCTAGACTATTAGCGATTCAACTGGCAGCATGTGAAAATGGTGCAGCTCCTGTTTCCCGAGGTAGGGTGGTGTTTAATTAACTAACTTTCTTAATGTGATTATTGTTATAAAATGAAGTCACTTGATACGTCACGTAATATCTTGCCTGATTTTATTAATTTTCAAAATCAAGATTTCATCGATTAATTATTAAATTTAAAAGAATACCTAAGATTTTTCCTGTGCTTATCATTTTTCAACTTATTTTGAGCTAGATATCTGAATGGCCACCAGTCTGAACTTTAAAAAAATCAAGGTCAAAATATTAATTTTCCTCCACCTATTATCTAAAGTTGTCTTATAGTCTCTGGAACAGAATACTAAGTTGTAGTTTAAACTTCATGGGACTTACTTAATTTTTCTCCTGCAGGACTAAAAGTAATCTCATAGGAAATACATGGGAAGAAATCTGCAACGTCGCAATGGACAGTGAGAAAATATGGCAACACTGTCAATTTTCATTTGTGCAATCTAAATTTAATGTAAGAACTGGCATTTCATAGCCAGGTAGTAATTTTCTGCATTAATTAAGTTGGCAATACCGAATATAAAACTCATGATATATAGTTCGTTGGTGCCGTTATACTGAATGTTTTATAAACATAATTGTTTCTAACTTACAAATTTTGGGAGGTATTTTTTTAAAATTATAGACTGCAGAAAAATAGTGTTTAAAAAAGTGATAGTGCGAATACAGTGGTTCTAGATATAGCCTAAATACCTTATGTTATTTATTTATATGTGATTCTAATCCCGTTAAACGGAGCAAAGGATTATATGAAGGTAAAGTTATACGAGGTACAGTCAAAAAGTTCCCGGAATGAATTTTTGTAGACTTTTAGCGCGATCGCCAGCGGGAAATTCGCCTTGCAGTAGTTGGTACGACTCCTGGGGAGGGCATATCGGTAATGTGGGTATAGCTGACTTGCCGTAGTGCAGCATTGGAAAGCGCTTTTTGTGTACCTGCATGTCCAAAATGTCGGATTTCTTTGTTAAGTGAACAAATTCCATGCATGTTCAAATGATCATAAAGAAACACTTCCATGTGATAAATTTACCTGAAATGCAATTTCATCGATTGTTAATTTCCGAGTTTCATGCACAACTTGTCGTACTCGCTCAATGTTTTCGTCATTAATTGATGTTTGAAGGTCGTCCACTACGAGGGTCATCCTCAATGCTTTCACGGCCTTCACGGAACCGTTTGTGACACTCCTAAACTTGACTTTTCTTCATCGCCTCTTCTACATTAGCTTGAATTAACAACTCAAGAGTCTCACTATGTGATTTTAAAGTTAAATACAGAACTTAATGTTCGTGCGCTGGTCATGAAATACCATTTTTCAAAATTCGACAATGTAGACTTGCAGGAACACGAAAAGGGCTTTCCAGTGCTGCACAACGGAAAGTTAGCTATACCCCCACTACCGATATGCCCTCCCCAGGAGTCGTACCAACTAACGCAAGTTGAATTTCCTTCTGGCGATCGCGCTAAATGTCTACAAAAATTCATTCCGGGAACTTTTTGACTGTACCTCGTATGTCATAGATATTGTTATGGTGGAGTGTAGGTGGAGGAAAGATTTTGTGTGCATCAGGGGACTAATGTACATTTTCTCCCTTGAGAAAATTATCGGGAGAAAAAGTTGTACTTGAGTCTCTAGATGCAAAAAAACTACTTCATATAAAAAAAGTTTTCATAAAATTGTTGAGCGTTTTTGATTTAAAAGTGAGCGAAAACAATTAATTGAATTGATCAAAAAATTGATTGCATTAGACTTCTGTTCTTGTTTTTTAAGTGACTTTTTTATGGTTAGAAAATATTCTAAAAAATAAGTGATAAGAATTGAGTGGTCTCATACAAACTAAGAAGAAATATAAATATAAAAATTGCTTACTGTACGATAAGTCGCCAGTATCTAGCCTAGTCCTAATATCATTGAGAATGTCTTCAATCAAGTCTCTTTCTGGGACCTGCAACATAATAGTTTATATGAAGTTTTCTACTATGCCTGCTTTGACTGTTAAGTTTTTAATAGATACATGTATATAGAAAATTCATAAATATGCAATCTAAACATTGAGTGCTGATTACTTGGAATCATGGCCTTATCAACCAGCCCTTGTTGACTTGAGAATGGATTGGTTTTACAATAATCCTTGTATTATTATGTAGTGTCAAATATAATATATAAAACAATTTATCTTATTACATCGTTGAAAAAGTTGGTAGTATGGTGGGAACCACAAGGGTATAAATATATAAAAGCCGGGGAAGTGGTGCGGCTAGACGTGACTAATATTTTAAATAAACAAATTATAGTAGAAGTTTAAAAACTTTGAGGCAGGCCCTGCATATGTGAATTGAAATCCTAGAAATGATGTTACTGGTTCAGTGCAAAACTGACACCTGTAAATTTCCCAAGTCTTTCCTGTTGTAAATTTTACTCAATAAAAAAAGGCTTCATCACTTGTTTTTCACTTTTGGGTTGAAATAATGAGCATTTTAAGCGCTGAACAAAATTATAATAGTTAATGTAATTGCATCAATCAAAGTATTCATAAATACTCAATTTTCCTCAAACAACTTGTGTTTTTTCCAAACAAAATGAAAAAGTCTCAATAACTATGTAGATATAAAGTTTTTACAAAAATTATTTCAGAGACAGCACCCTCAGCCTAAAGAGTTTTTTTAAACTTGCCTGTCTGTCTTCCAGCCTATGAAGGTTAAGAACTGTTGTTGCATACACATCCAGGAAAGGTTGCAGCATAGTTGAGTAAAGTCTTTGGAATTCGTTTTCAAGGTTCACCTAAATAAATCATAAAATATACAATGTATTAAGAACACAGTTGTAATTTTTTAATGGACATTAATTTCATTGTACATTATTATTAGAATTCTTGTTATCATTGTGATTTTGCATACTAATTTATAATCTTAGTTACTAACCTTTACTAAATTTAAAATGATAAATCACATCAATATTTTTTATATTTTATTCTTGTGAGGCCTTTTACCAAAAAAGTTGGCCTACTTTGTTGGGGAAAGACCTCACGAGAATAAAGTTATAAAAATCAATAAAATTATGAAAGAATAACATTATAAAAATATTGCTGTAATTTTAAAAATATTCTATAGAAATTAAAAACAAACTTTTTTTGAAAAGAACGATTACTTTAATACTGCAGTACAAGTTGATTAACTGAATACTTCGTTTCATTCATGGAAAATACATTGCATTCCCCAAAACGTAGTTGCTTCTTTTCTGGTTTTAATAATATATTTTTAATAATAAAATTCCTAAATTTCATCCTGAAATCTGCAGAAGACTTTTCATGAATCATTTGTGGCTATGCAACATTATTGTTCTGGATAAAATACAAAAAAAATCAAGAGACTTTAAAATCAAAGTTTTTTGTGACATAGCGTTTATTAATACAATTCAGACGTTACCTTATACTCTGGCCCGAGGTCTTCTATTCTATTGTTTATCTCTAAGTCTTCATCATTATCATCATCATCATCATCATCGTTGTCATTATCTTCGATGTGCTTTGCAAATCTCTGACTCCACTCTTGTTCTTCTGTTAGCATAACTTTCTAAAAAATAACATTGAAGAAAAAAAGTTAATTATTTAACTGCTTAATCAGCTTTTAAAGAAGTTTTCCCACCAGTTATATAAAACATTATCAAATTTCAACTCGATAGACAATTTTTGTAACCAACCAAAAATCAATCAGTGGTTTTGTAAAAAAATAAAATATTGTTATAAAATAACTGGTAAACTGACAACTAACTATCAGAATGGACATACACTTGATAGAATCAGGACATCTAACAATTTTACAAATGAAATCCCTGATTTTTTCCTAGACTCTTTCAGAATTTCTGACTGGTAGACACAATGAGGATTCCTTGATTAAAAAAGAAAGACATCCATCAAATAAGTGTTTATCAGATTTTACATAAAATCACTCCCACAAAAATAAATAGAATCATTTGTTTTTTGACTGGTATTTTACTCAGGCAACTTTAGACTGGTTATTTTTACCGGTAAGTTAAATGAAAGATCAGACATAATCAACTTCTGATGACGATTTAATAAAATTACATTGTACGATTTTTTAGCTTGGACTCCAAAAAGCAACAATTTTGGCAAACAATGTTGAGTCTGTATTGCCACTGGCAGTAACCAGTTAATTTTGATTTTTGATTTTTTTATCAGCAGAAAAAAAACCACAAAAAATAAGGAATAATTACAATCACTCACCATACCACACCAACAATATTGAAATCATGGATAAAAACATGACCGAAGTGATAGATGGATTAAAAAATTACAGTAACACAGCCTTTTCGCACTGTATTTCTTCTGGGGACCCAAGACACATGTCGGCAGGTGTGGCCGTAAAATTTAGATATCAGTTTGGGAGACCTTTGAAAACTGACTGTATTACTGAGCACCTGGCATACCAGAAGTCTGATAAAGGAGCAGGAGTTTACAGTCTAATCACTAAACCCAAATATTTTTTGAAGCCCTCTTTGGATGAATACAACTTGGCTTTTCACGATCTGACACAGGACTTCAAAAGAAGAGGTTTTCAGCAGTTGGTATGTTCTGCAATGGGCTGCGTCCGGGATAATATTTTACCAGAGCATTTTGTAGATCAATTACTTAAGGTTCAAGTAACCATAAAACAAAAATCAAAATAGTGGTCTATGAGCAGAGAAGTTACAGAATCCTCAACAATGGCCTAAATCACTGTCAATTTAAAAACAGATTAAAAAATTTAATATTTACCAAATCAAAATCATCTATTTGCAGTAAAGACAGTTATGTTCCAGATAATCTAAGTAAGAGCGAAGAATGTACATCAACCCAAACAGTGAGTTCGCCCCAGAATGAAAAACATCAAGCCGAATCTACCTTTGCTGTTAGTCTCAAAGTCACCGACTCATCTGTTGCAGAGACAGCAGTTGATGATATCATGAACTACTCTCCCCCCTACCACCAGTCGGAGTTTCAAGAAAATAGTATGAAGAGCAAATCAAGTGTTAGTGCTGTGAGCAATAATTCATGTCATTATACAGTCGACTCTCGCTAACTCGAAATACCACGGGACTGCGATTTTTCTTCGTGTTACGTATAGTTCGTCGTAGGCATAGTTCGAGTTATAGAGGTAAACCAAATGAAAATTCGTGATACAGAGGTAAAGAAAAATTATTTAGTTTATTCCCTACATCTTCGACGAATCTAAGCTTTTAACTTATTTAAATATTATATATCAATGAAAAATACAGTATTTATAATATTTAACCTGATAAGATCACAGCAAAGCAGATAAGATCACATTAATTCTGATTAAAAAGTCCGTAATCTTCCTCTGCTTAAACATGTAATAACAATTACAGTATCAATCATAATTTTTATTAAAACAATAATATAAAGAAACTTAACTGTATCCCCATACAGCTACAAAATTAACTTTTATTAATTCCACTGATTAAAAAGTCCGTAATCTTCCTCTTTTTAATAAAGAAAACTTAACTGTATCCCCTACAGCTACAAAAATAAACTTATAACTTTGAATCTTACTGTATTAATAAATATTACTTACAGTTCGATATACATAACAAAAACGTGTACAATAGAGTAAACAGTTCATTCCACGTTACTGCAATCCCACTAATAAAAAAAGAAAGTCACCGACAGGTTGCATCCTGAACGCCGGGATTTCGTATTACAGAGGTCCATTCTGAAAACTTCGTGGTATGGAGGTAAACTTCGAGTTATGGAGGTAAAGCGCGAATCGAATTCGTCTTATCTACTGAACTTCGTGTTGTAGAGGTCATTTTTGTGTCCCTTCGAGTTATAGAGGTAAAATATAACCAAAAAATTAGTTCGTGTTATGTATAGTAATTTCTTCGTGTTAGACAGGTTTTTCCAAGGGGATTAAAAATAATTCGTGATGTCGAGGATTTCGTGATATCAAGGTTCGTGTTAGCAAGAGTCGACTGAAGTGGAAGTGATACATTACAGACTGACTATCAAACCACTTTACAGTGCACTGATGAAAATGTTTTTTAAGTACAATACAGGTATCACAGCAAAAAAATTTGGGTTGAGTTTAGAAAACAATAATGGTAGAGTAAACTATGCAACTAAAACAATGAATACAATCAAAATATTCCATCAAAATGTGGAATATTTGCCTACCCGTCTAGATATCTTAGAAATTACATTAAACGAGGTTAAAGCTGATATTGTAGCACTTTGTGAGCATAAAATGCTGGATGAAGAGATTGAGCGTCTTCACAATGATAATTATCAAGTTTGCTCACATTACTCTAGAAAAAACTTTAATGGGGGCGGTGTAATCATTTTGGCTAAAACAGGGATAACTTTCAAGAAGATTGTGTTACTTGCATTGGATGATTTAATAATGGACCAATGGATAAGGTTTTTGAAATTTGTATGGTACAAATTAAATTAAGCAAATTTGAATTCTTGTTAGCTTGTGTTTACAGGAGCCCCAAAAAAATGTTTTGAGGAGATGTTTAGGAATAAATTAGAATTGGCGTTTGACATATTATTGAAAAATTTTAGCACCATTATAGTTGTAGGAGATTTCAATATTGATGTTTTGAGGCGGGACAAATCCTACAATGATTTTGTAACTGTACTAAAAATGTTTAATATGTGTTATTTGAAAGACTTTCCCACCAGAGTAACGGAGTCTTCAAAATCAGCAATAGACAACTGGATTATAAATATTAACACAAAAATGCTTAAGGTTGAGGGTTTGATCACAGAAATTTCTGATCATGATGCTCAGACAATTGAAATTATTGAAACAAGTTTAGGAACATTAAAAAATAAAATGTTAAAAAATTTTTTAGAAAATTTGACGAGCAAAATATGAACTCTTTCATTCAATGTCTTTCAAAGAAGTCAAAAGAGTCATGGATTGATGTGTACCAAGCTCCTGTGGATCAAAAGTTTGATGCTTTTAACTCAATATTCCAATACTATTTTGAATTAAATTTTCCTACTGTCCAAATAACTGTTAGAAACAAAAGAACTAAAAAGTGGATATCAGATGAAATAAAATTTAAAAGAAAAGGAATAATCCAACTTAGTAAGCAAAATAGGATACAAAAATGCAGAGCTACACACGAAATAATTAAATACCCCCATTGCAGCAGACCTGCATACTCAGCGAATTTCAAATGCAAAACAACATATTTCAATCCAACATAGCGAGATTTGACATATTTTTGTGAGCTCCATAAGAATAACATGGGGAATGAGTATGCAGGTTTGCTGCTACTGGTATATTAAAACTGGGTGGTTTTAATTCAATAAATAGTAGATCTGAACTAGAAGAAGCCATTTACCAAGTTTTATCAAGATATGTTGAGAAATAAGCGAGATATAGAATTTTACTTATTTACCATTAGGTTAACATTGGGACAACGTACTGTGTTTACCACTTTCAATATCTCGGTAACCAATGGACATAGAGCAGTAATTCAAAATACTAAATTGTTTGTTTTTTTGAGCTGAATTCAATGGTGCCAACAAAAATTTGATATTTTTTATTTTTATAAGTAAAAAACTCAAAAAACACATTTTTGGGGAGGTTTATCCCCTTTTACCCCCCCTTCCGGTAGTCCGATCGGGCTGGTTTACGAACTCGTCCGAAAAATTACTACTTTACACGTCCATGCCAAATTTCATCAAGATCGGACCACTTTTACGCGAGTTATCGTGCTTAAAGACACACACACACACACACACACACACACACACACACACACACACACACATATATATTATTTATGAAAATGAACGAATAGTGTTTTTTGCTACTGGGGACCCCAAAATGAAAAGTTAACATGGTTTCGGGCTTAGGTGTTACCATGAGACCTACAGTAATAGCTTATTCCTTGAAGGAAATTCGCTAAAAAATAAAATACCCCCGTCGCAGCAGACCTGCGTACTCAGCGAATTTCCATAGGATTTATTTTGTATATGTGAGCATTCAACTTATTTGAAGGAAAGTATTGTTTGAATACATTAAGTAAATAATATACTAAAAACGTATATTTAATCATTCATGAGGTTTAAACATGAGGAAGATTAACAAGGAGACCACATTGGTTTTCATTTGTAACACATACAGTTTTGTATTTATATAATTCTTAGTCTTTTAATTAAAAAAAGTAATATTGTTATAGTATATAAATATCAACAAACATATAATAAATGAACTCAAAACAAACAAATAACTTAATCTCATGAAAAAATTAAATTCAATCATATGGTCAGTTTCATAACTAAACACCTGTGTTATAGCAGACCTGCATCTCCAGCCAATTTCAATAAAACATATTATCAATCCTCACCATTGTACAACATACCATATATTATACTACATTTTCGGGCAGTTTAGACCTAGACATCCCCCCCCCCCGCCAATTGCTCATACTTTCTTTATCAAATTTAAAAATAATTTGTATTTTTGATATAGTATAATATATTTTCTGCAAAATCTTGATCAATGAACTCTAACTATTCAAAATAAACACAAATAAAACATTCATCACCTGAAAATTCAATCATATATTCAGAATTGTATTTTTTTAAATCTGTCAAATCAGGGTAACTATAATTTTTGGAGGGTTAAATTAAAAATAATATTGGACAACGTACTGTGTTCAGCACTTTCAATATCTCAGCAACAGATTGACGTAGAATAATAATTCAAAAGCTAAAATTGTTCATTTTTTTAAGCTGAATCAAATTTTGACACTTACATTTACAAGAAAATAATATAAAGATATTAAATCCTTAAAATTAAATTTTATTTTGTCAAATAACCCTCCTTAGAGTTAACTTATCGTGCTGGTTTTCGAACTCGAAGTAATAAATGTCACTCTAGACGTATGTACCAAATTTCATCGCGATCGGACCTTTTTTACGAAAGTTATCGCGCCTACGGACAGGTATATATATATATATATATATATGAAAATGAACGAACGGTGTTTTTTGGGCCTGGGTACATCAAAATGAAAAGTTACGGTGGTCCCGTGCTTAAGTCTTACCATGCCGCCTATGGTAATAGCTACTTCCCTATGGGGGGAAATTCGCTAAAAGATTTAAAAAAAGTAATTTTAAACTAAAAAAAAATTTTTTCGAGAATAAAATTTCAAGCTCAAAAAATATACCTAGGACAACGTGGAATCTCATAAACAATGAAGTGGGTAAACAATCGTCAACAAATTCAACCAACCTAAAGTTAAACTGTGAGGGTAGTATGATTGAAGATCCCTTAATGGTGGGAGAGTTTTTCAATGATTATTTTATAAATTTTGTTGAAGAATCTGTAAAACCATTTGTGGTTTCTGGTGGAATAGGGGATATTGATAACTCGGATTTGTTCTCAAAGGAAAGATTCCGCTTTGAGTCAGTAAATGAAGAGGACATACGCAAAATTATTTCTTCTCTTCAAAACAAATTCACATCAGGCATTGATGAGGTTCCAGATACTGTATTTGGGTTTGTATATAGACAAACATTTAACTTGGAGCAAACATGTAGAACACATAATTAAGAAGACCTCGTCTGGATTGTACGCACTACGTCAAATTTCTAAAATCTGCAATTTAAAAACATTGAAACAAATTTATTTTTCTCTAATACACTCACATATAAATTTTGGAATATGTCTCTATGGATCAAAATCAGCAAAAAAACTTAAAAAAATCCTACGGATACACCTTTATATATTTGAAACAATAAAATTTATTAAAGAAAATCAAATACAAATTTGTCAGGATAATCCTCACCCATATGAAACCAGAAACCACATTTTTGCTGATCGTCATAGATTAGAATTGTATAAAAACAAAACAACCTATATGGGTATAAGGTTTTATTACAGTCAAAAGTCTTTTCTTAATAAACTTAAAATAAACCTGATAAATAATCCTTATTATGACATAAATGAATTTTTAAATGGGGTATCCTGGTAGAATTTTATTTTTTTCCACAATTATATAAAATATTTTGTTAACTGTAAAGCTGGAGTAAAAAAAACAGTAAAAATTTTAATAATACTTTATTTTAACTAAAATTCATATAAGTTAAGGGACTTCAAATGAATGAGGTATTTTACCAAATTTATTTATTTAGTTTATATTTAGTTATTAAGACAATTATTGACACTATTTATGTTATACAATGTGTATACAATGATAAATAAAGATGTTTTGATTGATTGATTGACTAACCACTCCTGATTACAAACTTAAAGGAATAGGTTAGGTACTCAGCGAATTTCAAATGCAAAACAACATATTTCAATCCAACATAGCGAGATTCAACATGTTTTTGTAAGCTCCATAAGAATAACATGGTGAATGAGTATGCAGGTTTGCTGCTACGGGTATATCAAAACTGGGTGGTTTTAATTCAATATTTAGTTGATCTGAACTAGAAGAAGCCATATACCAAGTTTTATCAAGATATGTTGAGAAATAAGCGAGATATAGAATTTTCTTTATTTCCCATAAGGTTAACATTGGGACAAAGTACTGTGTTTACCATTTTCAATATCTCGGAAACCAATGGACATAGAGCAGTGATTCAAAATACTAAATTGTTTGTTATTTTGAGCTGAATTCAATAATGCTAGCAAAAATTGGATAATTTTTAATTTTCTATGTAAAAAACTCAAAAAACCCATTTTGGGGGGGGTTTACCCCCCTTTACCCTCCCTTCCGGTGGTCCGATCGGGCTGGTTCACGAACTCGTCTGAGTGATTACCACATTACACGTCTGTACCAAATTTCATTAAGATCGGACCATATTTACGGCCGCTATCGTGTTAACAGACATATATATAGATATATATATAAAAATTCGAACGAATAGTGTTTTTTGCTTCTGGGGGCCCCGAAATGAAAAGTTAACATGGTCTCGGGCTTAGGTCTTACCATGAGACCTACGGTAATAGCTTATTCCTTTAAGGAAATTCGCTAAAAGAACCCGACAATGAATCACTTAAATACTGTTGGGCATTGTAGGTGTCTCATGCTTCAGTGAGTGTCTTCACACTAGCTAATTTTTACACGATACGAAGACTCACAGGAAAGTATGACCCATTAGATTGGAAATTAAAAAGGAGAGAAATAGGATTACTTAAGAATGATAACACAATGTAACATAACACACTATTACAATGTGGCCTTCAAATACATAATACCAATATATAGATTTTTTATAGTACATTTAATACTATGTTTATTTTTTTATCTACTTCTGTATTTACCTGCTGAGGAACTAAAATATCTGAGGTAAGGAAAGTGTCCATGACTTCATTAATGGCACTGTCCAGAGTCTGGCAAGTTTTAGTGAAGATGAACTCGTATTGCATCACTTCGCAGAGTTCCACACACTTGGACGTGATCTGGCCCCTGAACACCATTCCCCCCGGCCTCTGCTTCAACAGGCACTTGATGCTGGTTCCTGTGACAGAAGCCACGCAAACTTAACAACGATCCTCCCAAAACAACCAATTTTAACTCACTGAACTAATAAAATGAGCTATGTTTTTCTGAACACTAGAGTACACGATTTTTAGAGAATATGCCAGGTATTTTCTAATACTCGATGGCTTAACGGGTAATTCTTAGTAATCGAAAATTTGGATTTAAGAAGTTATGGTTTTTCAATCTATAATAAGCTTAATAAAATTAAACAGCCATTCGTGTGATTCGCAAAGATATTGATGTAATTTACTTGTGATGAATTTTAACGCCCAATTCACGTGATTCGCACAAGTTTTACTATTCGTTTCCCAATTTATAAATAAGTGCAATCATTAAATTGCTGGTCTCAGTTCGAAACACGAGTAGAAGACCCAATACTCCAATCTATTGAACTGTAATGGAAAAATCTCTACTCGCCCAACTAGGGGTGTGCGATTTTCGATTCGATGCGTCAATGCGATTCATAGAATTTCGATTCGAATCGATGTGATTCGACTCGATGCAGTGCGGCGTTATTTGCTGTTAAGAGTTATTTACAGCTTGCATTACTGTAATGGGTCAATAACCTTAAAGAGGATTAAATTAGAAAAATTCCACACAAAGTTTGAACGAGTCTGAACCAAAGCATTTTTAATAGGCCTAGGTACTGACCCATTCATTATAATCAAGAATATGGAAGAATAAATAAATAAATAAATGAGCAACACTGATCTTTAATAAATTTTAATAATTTAGTTTTTTTTTTGGTTTTAATCAAGGTGACCCCTTATGGGCATTTGCCTAGGGGAACCAAATTATTCACCAAAATTTTATTAAATTTCTGTTTTAAGTTTAAAATTATTTATTTATTGTTAATTATAGGCTAATTCAAATGTAAAAGTTGTAACAATGGTGAATAAAGTTATTGTTATTTATTTATAATTATATCTTAATTCCTGTACATCCTTTCACAATCTCAAGAAATAGTTATTATTACTAGGCCTCAAGTTTTTCTTAAAAAAAAAAAAAAAACACAAGCAGTCCAAGTAAAAATGAATCAGTTCAAAGTTTGTTAAATCATCTAATAACTATAACAATTAGCCTAACTCTTGTCGGATACAATTAAAGTATCCCTACCGGTGTCGTCATTCGTATCTGTCGTCATATCGTCATTCGTATCTGTTTCAACAGAGCTTTGGCTACTTTAGCCCGAATCGTCTACGATCTCTTCGTCGCAGTCTTCAAACATCTTTATTTATTTGTCATTCAATTACTCCAAGACAAAACATTCAATTAATTGAATTTGCGCAGTCAAAGGAAACAAACACTAATTACTGCGCACTGCTGAGCTTACGACGATGGCAGACAGCTCGACAGCTGAGCATCACAAAACAGTGTTACCACTTGTAGACCTTGTTTACCCACAAAAATACCCGTCTCTGCTGGAATAAACTACTGAAAGTATTACAATGTCCCCACACGGGCTTGGAAATACAAGAGAGTCAGGTAATTTCTGTAACAGCAGTATTTGTTTTTGTTCCATTGCTTGGTTAGCCTGCATCACCATCACGATCGCGGTTACACTGCAGCTGCCGCCGACTGTCGTAGTGCTCGTTTTATTCTCGTCATTGAAATTTGTGTATGGAATTATACAGCCATACATTAAAAAGTTGTTTGCAATCATTTAAAACTCATTATAAAATGGAGAAACAACGTATTTCAATAATTTTCAAACTTGGCAAAAAAATAACAATGCACTACTTTGTCACGCAGTCTTTATTATGCATTCTTTGTTGTTAAGCGTCTAGAGTCTGAAAGTATTACTGCGCACTAAGCTTTTCATAACTTCATTACGATTTAATATACTGCTTTGAACATTAATATTACACATTTATATAGTTTAAACGTTTATTTAATTGCTTTCAACATACATTTTAGACTAATTGCGTCAAATGAATCGAAGTATACCGATGCATCGCACACCCCTACGCCCAACCTTATTTCAGTAAAAACTTGATATTTTTGTGTGACATGTTTTTTAGATAAAATATCAGATAAAAAATAAAAATTTCTTGAATATTTGGTTACGGCTCTGCACATATTTGAATATTTAGAGCCGTAATGAGCACACAGTCAAGGGCTACTGTGATGGTAAAAACTCATTTATTTTTTATACTCTCCTGCATTAATGATTAAATTGAAATATAGGGTTTCCCAGTTAAATAAATTGGTAAATAAATTGATTTCCAATTTCAGACATGAACTGGGTGCACGGATTAAGCTTTCCAGAAACCAGAAAGTGGTCTAACCATAAAATGCATTAAACTAATAATAATTACCAACAAGATTTCTATAAACACATTAAAAACTTTTTTTAGTTGAAATGTTTTTGGTAGAAACATACAAATGAATCAGTTCGCTTAGGCGTCACCCGCCAGGTTTCATGAGAGCACTGAGTTTTAAACGCACCAATGGAACTCAGTGCATCAAAACAAATTAAACTTCTTTTAACCTTACATTTTCCAACTTAATATTTTCTATAAGTCATTTTGTTTAAGAGAGCTGATTCAAGGCCAGCTCAGACGACTCACCGATGACAGCCTCCATGATAAAGTGGGGGATGAGGCCGTTGCTGTAGTACTGCAACTCTATCACGTTGGGCAGCATCGTCACGGGAGTGATCGTCACACCTTCACTCGTCCTCTCCTTCTTCACCAGACCGGGTCCCAGTAGATCTACCTGGAATCATCTGGTTTTTACAACTTGTTTCTAACTAATACAACAAATTTTTAGAGTCAATTAATTAATTTATTCTGTTTTGGTCATTTCAAAATAGGCCCAAACTCTGTATTAACAAATATTTACAATAAGCTGTTTTTATAGCACGTCAAAGCGGATATGAATATGAATATTGATAGATTAGACTTTATGGATATACACTCACATTACATACAAGACATTTTATTTAATGAGAGATTGATTAACATAAAATAAAGAAGTTAATATTTTGGGTAACGAGTTTTACTTATGGAAAAAATGTACTAAAACAGTTTTAGAGTAAACAATTACCGCATGGTTGATAACATCAACAGAGTCGCCCAGGAAGCCGGTGTCTCGGTCGGTGCAGTTGAGGAGGTCCCGGAGCTTGTCCAGCGCCTCCGCGATGGCCTCCACGCCGGCGCCCTCTCGGAACACGTGCAGCAGCAGGAAACTGACGGCATTGGTGGACATCACGGCCGTCGATCTGCAGCAATCTGCATGCGAACATCTGATTTATAGATACATGAAATGGCCAATATATAGGTGAGAGGATATCACTAACAGACAACTCTTTAAACTATTTGATAAGGACTTCACTGGAGAAACACGGCAGAAAAATGTGTAATCCGCCTACTGGGGATGTGAAACGTTAGTAGCAACTTTGTTGTGACAGGCCTGGACAGTTTTAGTTTCAAAGTTTTATTGGTTTTGTGATACATATGCAGACCTTCCAACTCTCCCGAATTATGCAGGAGTCTCATGCAATCTGACGTCCACTCCCGCTCTACCGCTTTCAGTAGAAAAGCTCCCGCATATCTGATATCACACTATTTATACATACACATAAGGGAATTCTTTAGGAAATCAGGATTTTTTCATCGCATTAACGTTATGTTGGTCGGCGACCTGGAGTCTACAATTACTTGAAAACAAATTAGTTTAATGTCAATTTCCTGATGTTCTTAACAAATTTGCAATTTTCAGTAATTTTTTACGTTTTTGGATGATATGAAATGGAAAAAAATAATATTTAAACCCCTTTAAATTTGACACCATAAGATTGAAACCATTCATTGTACAGTGTAAAAAATATGAATAAAGTATTTTTTGAATTGAATGTTGAAAAAATGCTTAAAAACTAATTTTTCAGACTTGAATTTCCAAAAATTTTCCTAGGGGGTCCCCTTTTTACTGGGGGGTCAGACCCCCCAGACCCCCCGAGCAGGGCCTGATTAAGAGGTGTGGCACCCCTAGGCTTGAGTTTATTTGGCACCCCCTCCCTCCCTACAACCCTCTTCCACCCCTTTACCCCCCCCCCCCCCCATACCTATATATGGGTTATGTATCGTATATATAATGAAATTACGAATTTAATCCCTCCACAACTGACAATTAATAGGCTTACCTTTAAAAAATACATTTATCTTGGAAACTAAAAAAACGCCTTTTCCAGTAACTATGATCAGTGTGTACAAAGGTAATGACGAAACATAATGACTAAATAAATCTAGTCTAATCAGCTACATGGTCAAGGTCAATTCGTTGCTGCCTGTGACGCATATCGCATATTCACACCTCTACTGCTTTTCTTTTCTGCCACATCTAACTCAGTGACTCAGATAGCGATTCTTCATAACAGTGTTTGTTAGACTCTTAGTTGTACCTTATTTAGGTTTTGCAAACAAATATCATGTTTAGCAACCATATACACACAAGCGCATCCTTACGCTCATTGCGTCCCGCGCCCTTTTAAGGTGTTCTGAACCATTTGATTTTCTTTCTCTTACATAAATACTGTATCAATTTTCCTACTGCAGACTAAAATAGTCTCTGAAGTCACACTAATCAAAGCACGTAATGACAGATCCTAACTACCACCATACTACTACTAATTATTATATTATAGACCTACAGAATACACAAATATAGTGGTTACACTGTGGTACAGGCCAGGGGTGAACCCAGGATTTTATTTCTTGTGGGGGGGGATATCCTATAAAAAGGGGGAAGGGGGTATTTAGTACTCACAAAAACCCTTGCTAATGTGATGGTAGATAAATATGGTCGACCCCGGTAGACGAGTATCGCGTCTCAATAGCAAACATGGACGTTGCGGTAGACAAATATCGTCGTTGCGGTAGATGCCACGGTAGACGAGTATCGCGTCGCAGCAAATGAATATAGTCGTCACGGAAGAGAAATATAACTGTTGCGATAAACACATATCGTTGCCATGTCGCAGTATACGAAGGTTATTGTCGCCGTAGAAGAATCATTGTTTAGGTAGACGAATATCTTCGCCACGACAAATAAAATATCGTCGTCGCAGTAAACGAGTATCACGTCGCGGTAGACGAATATGGTCGCGGTACCAGTAGGCAAATATCGTCGTGGCGGTAGGCAAAGATCGTCGATGTGCTAGACGAGTATCGTCGTTGTAGTAGAGGCAGCGGTGGACGAAATGGTCATCGCGGTAGACAAATATCATTGCCGCAGTAGACAAATATCGCTGTCACGTCGCAGTTGATAATAATAATTGTTGTCACGTTACGGTAGACGAAAATCATCTTCGTGTCTCGGTAGACAAAAATTATCTTCGCATCTCGGTAAACGAAAATCATCTTTGTTTCACGGTAAACAAAAATTGTCTTCGCGTCGCAAATCGTAGTCGCGTCGAGGTTCCCGAAAATGGTTGTCTTGTCGTCTAAAATTTCTGTTCTCCAAAATTTCGGAGGGGGGATGTATCCCCTGGGTTCGTCCCTGGTGTAGGCCTATTCGGCCTATACAGTTAGTTGGTACCAAACTTGCCCTCGATTTACCCAACAGAGATCGTCTCAAGAATTACTTCCGTTAAGGTTGTTGTTACAGGTATTAAAAGCCCGTACTAACGAATAACACCAGTGTTCCGGCGGCTATTCGTTAGGTCTGATTTACACAAAAGGGGGGGTGCGGGACTTGCCAGTTTTTTTTTTAATCTTAAAAAAATATTTATTTTGCGCCCTGTGGCGCCCCTGACAGCCTGGCGCCCGAGGCTGTAGCCTAGTGGTTAATCAGGCCCTGCCCCAGAGGGGTCACTCCCGCCTAAAATTCCTTCCAGGTTGACAGGTATGTATATGTGAAAGTTATCTGCATGCAAAGAGTTATTGATGTGTATTTTGTTTATCTGATTTATAGATACATGAAATGGCGATGATAAAAGTGAGAGGATATCACTAATGGACAATTCTTTAAACCATTTGATAAAAACTTCACTAGAGAAACATGGCAGGAAAATGTGTAATAAACCACATTCTGAGGATGTAGAACGTTTGCAGCAACTTTGTTGTGACAGGCCTGAACACTTTTTGATTTAACGTTTTATTGGTTTTGTGTTATACATGTGAAAGTTATGTATTGTCATTTTTATATTTTATTGATAAAGCCAACAGGTGAAAGCCAACTGGTGAACAACAAACTTCATTAGCTCTTCAACTGATGATGGCAAGCTGATGCCAAAATGTGTTTTAAACATATCAAATAATTTTCGGCGATCTGTTGAGCGACTGACCGAAGATGATGTGGCGGGCGATGCTGTCGACCAGGAGCCGGTGCTCCTCGACCACGACGTCCGTGCCGTACAGCGACGCTGTCGACGGCACACTGTGCAGCACCTTCTTCTTGTTGGTCTTGGGCACGATCTTGCTCTGGAATGTGCTCACCAGCTCCTGCAAACATCACACGACACCAAAAAAATAAATAAATAGCAACATCTGCACTATTACAACAAAGAGGTGGTTTCTGTATGTATGTTTAGATGTGGCAAGTGAACTCAAAAAATACTGAACTGACTGGGTAGATCTTGAACCTGGGAAACACACAGGCCTTTTCACTTCCTTTAAATCCCCTTGGGCTACACCCCGTGAATGTCCTCAGTTTCAATGTTTACATTTTAAAAGAATGTAAACAGCTGTGGGTACTAATTTGACAGTTCTAAGAGCAGTGGCAAGATCAGCTGTTTCACAACCATCTATTGTGAGCGAAGCCACGGGCAACTGCTAGTAAAAGGATAAAAAATATCTTTTTGATTATAATCCTTTCAGTGTGGGGATAATCCTTTAGCATTTCTGGCAGTGATAAGGGAAGCTAGTGCAGCGTTAGTTTCTGAAATCTATTATTGAGTTGTAAAATATCACATTTTACTCAAGATTAGCAGGTTCATTACTCAGGATCAAAGTTAATTTAACCAATAAATGTGCTCTACTTATTATAGTTTGCAGCTAATTCTTATGTACAATCTATTTTCTGGAATGAGCTCAATAGCTCCTATATATACTACATAACAACCTCAAAATAAAGTCAAAGGTTAAAAAAAATAAAACCATTTATTTAAATAAGGTCTAGTTGTCATTTGTCAATGGGCTAAGAATTAATGATCCTATCTAGCAAAAGGTTCCCATCATATATTATGACAACCAAGGTTCGCAGACAGCATACAAAATGCCAAGGCAGAACACAGAAAATATAGTTTATTTCATAACAAGAATAGAAATTGAGTAATTGCATATTCAAGGCCATATTTTAATTGTGAGATTAATCGAGTTTAGAATGATACTTTTCTCTACACAGCTTATGAAGCAATGACAAATATTTGTTTGTTTGCTGCAGGAAAAATCTAAAAAGACAGGAAACATTATCTTTGCATAGTAAATATTGTTTTTGCTCAGTAAAAAATGTAATAATGAATTTTTACAGGTGATAAACACATAACAAAACATATGATTTCACAGTAATGTAGCAAAAATTAAGGCATAACACAAAAAATTCTTTTTATTGATTTTAGTCCGTTCTCTGCCTCAGAATTTCTGAAAAGGCAAGCTAGTGCATCAGTCAGTTTCCCAGATCTATGGGCCGCTGTATATTACATTCTACTAAGGATTGGCAAGTCCCTAACTCAAAATCAAAGAACTACTCCAATAAAAGCCACTACTTATTACCATTTGCAGCAAATTCTTATGTATGTTCTTGCTCAGGAATGTGTTCACTAGCTCCTATAAACATTACATAACACCAACAACATTAAGAATAAAGTTTTAAGGGATAAAAAAAACAAAAACATTATGTTGATTTTATCCTTCCATTATTAATTTTGAAACTGAATGGTGATTCATGAAAGCAATGACGCTAGCGCTGTAATGGGTGCGGATGGGAAGCAGGGTTCACAGGCAGGACTGGAAGACTGGTCGTGAGTGAGCCACAGCTGAATCAGACAGATGGCAATACTAGTATTGCCAAAAATATGTATTAGACATATTCTCATAATTTCGACGGTTATGAAGAAATTGTTGATGGTTTATATTCTAAAAATCTAGTAGAAAATTTGATACAGTAGAGTAAAATGTTGTGTTCAATGCTTTTGTATAATGTGCTTTTCTAACCACACCCTAGCATATCTACCCAGTGCTGATGGAACTGTGTGAAGCTTTTTGCCATTGCTCAGTACCACTGGGCTAATGGTCTGTTACTAGTGTATGTAACGTAGTCTATGCTTTTAACACTTTCACATTTCAGACAGTAAGAGCAGTTGTTGGAATTGTTTACAAAATCTATCATTTGTATATCACTGCAACATTTACTAAAGATTGGTAGATTGGTTAAGCGCCAACTCAAGATCCTTGGGTTGGCACTTAACAGTTGGTTGTCTTGGACTTAAATTCAAAATGACAAGGTTTTGATGCCTAAACAAATTTTAAAAGTTTTGGACTGCTTTGCCTCAAAGCATAAAGTCTAATATGCATGGCCTGTCTAATATTACAGGCAAAGACATTTAAAAAGTTACCAATCCAACTAAGCAAATTTTATGGGTAATGATGGATAGAGGGGTTAAAAGTTCAAAGGAATGGGGCTCAATTCTAATGAGCTCATCGACAAGTTCATCAAACGTAAGGAGGCTACAAGAACTAATCAGAGCAAATAGACAAGCATCAACTGACCCTGAGACTGAAGGGCTGGTTGAAGTCGACCCGCATGGCTCCGTAGTGCGACGTGAGCGCCGCCCAGATGCTGGTCACAGCAGAGCGGAATGTCTCCATCTGCTTGGGCGCTCCCGTCTGCTCTCGGACAAAGTTGCCGTCGACGATGCGCTCATAGTTGATGCTCACAGGCACCAACAGCGCGTCTTCGATACTGCCGTCCATGTAGGCGTCCACAAACACACTCAGCAGACCCCCTATAAAGGAACAATCTAATTCACATGTCAATCGTGTTTATTTTAATTTGGCCAAAGTATTATTATAGATCCATTAAATAACAGCAATAAACCACAAATCGGGAATCAGTTGCTTTATGGAAAGTAAATTAAATTGTTTCATGTTGAGAACATTTCAACCATTAACTCTGAACTTAATTGGTTAAGTATAGTACCCAAATAGAATGCAGAATCAGAATCTTAATTTATTAGAGACTAAGTGAGATGTAAGTGACAACACTATAAACTAGGTTTTCTTTTAATCTGTGAATCTATTAAGTTCTAAGTTTCATTTGTTGAATAAAGGGTACACAGGTTCAATTCTGAGTCGTTTGGGTATTTATTAATGATTAACTGAAATATGCTACTTCAAACATTACTAGAGGGCGGACTATAATTTCCTTTTCACAGTTACATAATTTCATATCTTCTGTGATAAGCCCTTGCATTCGCTGCCAAATGAACAAGTTATTTATCAACTTAATTTTTATGGCAGGGAAATGCCTCAAAAGCTGAAAGTATCCGCTAATTTTAATGACCATCTGGTATTTGATTACCTTTAGGCATACAGGGCTTCCCAGTTCGAGTTCTGCCGCCTTCAATGAAGAACTCGAAGTTCTGTCCGGCGCTGAGGCACTGCATCATGTAGGTGTGCAGCAGGGCTCGGTACAGGGTGTCCTTCTTGCCCTTTGCCGGGTCTATCCTGCGCTTTATGAAGAAGGCTCCCAGACCCCTCAGCAACCAACTGCAAGAGCATGTGCACAAATTGTAGGTAACCGATTGGATTATCAATTAACCCTTGAGCGGGCGCTTCACCGGCAAAACGCGAGCGGGCGCATGCGGAGTTTTACTCCGCAACACTAGATTGCACAAATTCAACCCATTTTGCTTGTTTTATAACGAAATATAGTATTTAAATGTTGTACTAGGAGCAACATTTAAAATTTATTAGGAAATTTATTAGGAATCACATTTCATCATCGATTCAATTAATTGTTCAACTTAATAGGTGTAATATTTCAAATAATCATAGGAAGTAATTTTCTGGTATAAAATATGTATTAATTACTATTAACATTTTGGACTTTTCCTTTCACTTATTTTTTTCGAAAGCAAAAGGAAAAGTCCAAAAAAATAATAAAAATTACAAATCCATTGTTATTATGAATTTAAAAAGTAGGTATCAGTGTCTGTGTAACGGGAGAGGGTTCTCCGCAAACTGAGACGGCATCTCTGAATTGCATATAACGAGGTACCAAGGGGGGGGGGGTGGAGGTATAAATACTTTTAGGAAATTCCTGGAATGAAGGCCATAAAGTACGGAGCCGGACACAATCGCCGACACCCATTATGTCTGTTTATTTCAACATAAAAAACTCGTGCGGAGGAAAACTCCGCGTGCGCCCGCTCGAGGGTTAAAAACTACTGAAATTTAAGAAAATTCTTAAAGGGATTGTTTATTGTTTGTTCTTTTCCTATTGCCTCTGGCATTTTAAATAGAAACTGTGTTTTGCGGAAAAGTAAAAATATCATTGGTGTAGGGGCTAGTATTCTAGAATAGGAATGCTAAACATCTATGAAAAACTAGAGTAAAATCAGTGTTTATACCTTTTTAGAAGGCGTAAGACAGACATAACCATAGAATATATTTGAGGTTCTGAGTAAAGCAGTATTCAAGAATTTATTGAGTAACAAGGATGTTCTATAAGGGAAAAGGGAATGGATAGTAAAAACTTATTAATCGTCATCGAATGGGGTTATTTTTTAAATCAGATGACTTTTTATTGTATTCAATATCAACATTATTTGGGTTTGCTAACGGTTTCTAGAATTGTTTAACCACTTTGATCTATCTTTTAATTACAAATCAATATTCAGAAATAGGCCTAAATTTTAAATTTGATTACTCAGAAAACCCAGTGTAGTCCAATAAACCACTGGAATACTGTAGTTACCAAGTGACCTTACTTACCTACATTATGACATTTAATTTTCAATTTGATCTTATAGCCAACAAGAATAAATATTTAAAGACAATAATACAAGTACAAAAATGATTCCCCATAGAATTAAAAGAAAACAAAACTGCAGCAAATAAAACAAAACACATCCAAGAAATAATTGTATTAACAACACTAAAAATGGTGAGAAAAGCATAAACAATTCTATTAATAATCTACTAAACAAACAACAGTTTGTTAGAAAAGATGTATAATATATTGGTTACAACAGATGAAACAGTAATTTCTGTAAAACTTGTTAACATCAGGAGCTCTATTTTTGGAATGGGTGAGAAGTGAGTAGTGAGTCACTTGTCAAGTCATCTGTCAGCCGATATTAGCATTGTTCAATCAATCAACCACGTGGGATGTCAACGTTTCATTAAGCTACTACTCATCTGTCAAACTAAAAAACCAATAATGTAAACATTGATAAATTAAAGAAATAATATTTTTTTGTGTCTTTACCCAGAATATTTAAGTATATTTAAAAGCAAAATTAGTTTTACAAAATTCATAAACTGTTCAAAGGCTTCCCAAACGTATTTAAATATTTAGTGTCATAAGAAAATGGGTTAATTGGAAAGGTTTTCCATGATTACTACTCTCATTTCTTTCTAAGGAGGAGAGGAAGAAGAAGGAGGAGATTCTTCACACTCTACTCACACGTTTTTACTCACTAGGCTATTGCTTGGTTAATAAAAATGTGTGAATTGGTGACTGACTCAATGTATAAGATATCTATATCAAAATTTAAAATTTTCAAGAAATGCCTTTTAAAATTATTGTACACTAAAACTGTGCAGCTAAATTCATTTGGAATATTTTTAGTTTTATCTGTACCTTTATTTTACAATGACAAGGCATGAGTAACTCACTCACTGACTCGCAAACTCACGTCCCACCCAACTCAAGTTCTCACCCGAAGACAGGAATGCGCAGGTTCTCGCCGGCGGCCACCAGGGGGCTCTGGATGTTGTTGTTGGCGAGGATGAAGGTGATGACGATGTAGTCGAGGTGCGACCGGTGCAGCGGCAGGAAGATCATCGGCAGCTGCGACTCGCTGGCACGGCGCAGAGTCTCCAGCTGTGCGGGGTGGACCATGACGCAGGAGAACAGCCGAGCCATCACCTTATTCATCACGTACGACGCCAGTCTGCTGGCACACACCACACATCACAGAGACTGCTTCTTCCATCAACTTTTTTGTTCATTGAAGAAATAAAGTTGATTTTTATTTTACAAGAAAGCAATAAAGATTGGCACATGAAAAATAAAAGTTGATGATTTATGATTTGTAGCGTGGATTAATAAATAATAAATGAATAATACGTTTATTTATCCATAAATAACACATTACAAAGAACATACAGATAAAAAATAACATTAATAATAACATTAACAACAAAACTTTAACATTAATTTGCAAATAGTAGGTATTTAACTTACGTCTAATCCTTTCTTGTTCATAAATGACTACGTTTAGGCCTCATACCTTTTTTGGAATCCTTTCTCTTGTTCATCGATGAGATGAAAGTTGAATATTGTGTTTGTAAAAGGAAAGTAATAAAGCTTGGCACATGAACAATAAAAGGTGAAATTAACATAAAAATTCATTAGCTTCATTAAAAAAAAGAAAAAAAGAGATTAGCTTCATTAAAAAAAAAGAAAAAATAGATTAGCTTCATTAAAAAAATTAGCTATAGATTAAAAATTCATAAGCTTTAATAAAAAAACATAGTTTTTGGTGAACATTTTTTTCAAATTTACAACATGGTAACACTAATCGTGGATACCTGTACTCAGTTTCTTTTTTTTTTTAAGGAATGAGACTGTTCATACTACATGAACATTTCAGATCGTGGCATATAAGAAATATACATCCTGGAAATTAAAAAGCGGGAAAAATTAAAAGCTACCCACTCGAAAGAAGATTGAAATGCAAAATGAGTTTACCTGAGTATGGCGTCTGAGAAGGTGGAGCGGAGCGCGGTGAGGATGCTGACGGCGCGGTCACGCTGCTGCCGGACCGCGGAGGCTAGGACGGCCGGGTCCGCCGCGTCCGCTGTGCCCTCCTCCAGCGCCTGCCGCGCCGACAGCTCTATCACCTCCTGGATCTTCTCATCGTTCAGCACCTGAGTACCGTACATTACTAACAGAAATTGTTTCCCCCAGTGGAGTCCTAAATGGCTTTTGCAAGTTTAGGTACCAATACTGCGTACAGTAATGGGAACTGTCATAGTTGGAGGCAGTGCTGTAGCTGTCTTTCAGTGAACAACATCAGTTTCCCACCAGGGGAGACTGGGTTTGACGGCAGGGTGGGAGGGGGTTTACTAGCGAACAAGATGAGGACCATTATGAGGGCCACCTGATTCCTTGAGGCCCTGTTCCAGCATCCGTTGGATAAAGCTGCCTTTGCCCACCCAGTCTAAGCTTGGCCGAACCAATTCCAACTACCTATTCCTTTTGCCTTTTACTTCCCTTGTCTAAAGGCTGTTTACTTTTTGTATTTTTTACTTTTTTGCTACTTCCCTAATTTATCTACTAAAGGCTGTGAGCCTAAGGGATGATCGAAGGGAAGCTTCCTTTCCTTTCCGGTAGCCATACAAAAAGGCAAAATAATGCAGTGCCAGATTTACCACTAGGCCCGTGTACGGCCGAGAATAGGGCATCGAGATTGGATTAGAGGGACCGATCGGGCTCTCGAGAATGTTGTTAGCGATTAAAAAAAAGGTCACCACTTTTAGCGAGGCTGTAGGGGCCTCAGGTAGGGCCGTGCCGACCATAAATCCTGCACTGAAATAATGGCTGAAGTACCCTCACAGGATTTACCTGTGGGGTGGAGAAATCCAGACTATTTAATCCCTCCTGCAATAAAAATCAGAAACTGTTTCTAATTTTATTTTACTAACAACCAAAAAGTAAGACGTTAAGTACAACCTATATATAACAACCAAAAGTATATAATACTAGCTGATAACCCCGGCTTTCCCCGGGAGATTATTTTTTGTTGTTGTTTCTTAGTGATGCATTCTATTAGTAACCATAGAAGCTATTTCAAATGGTAACCATAGTAAATATTCAAAGCACTTCCAAAACCCTTGGCATGGTTCTCTTTCGAATGATCCTGTGCCTAAGTCCTTAGAGATATCAAAACCAAACCACCATAGTGCACATCATGAGATTCCAAGCTTTAATTTGACACCAAGATCTACGAGTTGTAGTTTTGGCTGTACCACGAAATAAATTCAAATTCATTTTATTGCCATTACAACAGTTTATAGTCGGAAGCAATGTTTATGTTAACAATAATTTTGATTGAAATATACTAAAAAAAACCTTAAGTAAAACTAAAACTAAAATTAAGTTCAAGATAACCTAGTTTAACCTAGTTTTCTCTATAACACATATGTTGAATTTCCCCCATTAATTTATTGCTTATGTTTTTTACAATGGTCTATAAATTCATTAACACTGTAAAATGCATTAGCTATTAAAAACACAACTCTCTCTTTATATATACTGATGATATTTTGATTACAATCGCGAGCAGCAAATACGGCGGGTAAGTGAGTGCGCTGTTGGCGGAATTACTGTTTATTATCTGTTCGGGTAGTTAATAAAATATAGCATCATATGGTAAAGTAAGCACAAATTTACACGTAAAAGACATTGAAAAACGTAAACAAAGCTTTGACAGTTCAACAAAAACATTTCATTCAGTCATTTCAGCTGATGTTTAGCAGAACATTTTATGAGTTTACAGTTTTTGCCGCCCGCCGTATTTCGTGCTCTCTACACTAGTATTTGTATATTAAGGATGGAAAGTAGGTCATTGATGCATTAAGAATCCTCCCTGCCCAGCCAAAAATTTTCAAAAAACAGCTCTCACGCGTACCTATATGGAAGCCCCATGAGGTAAGGGAAAATTTTAAATTCAATATAGTTGTAACGGGAAAAGTCCAAACTACTAGAATTGCTATTTGGAATTTCGATAACTTAAATTGGTTTTTTTTCTATAATCAATTTTAAATAGTCAACTTTGGACATTAATATAACGTGTTTTATGACCTTTTTCAGAAAATAAAAAAGCAATTCCAGTAGTTTAGAGAATTATTTATTTAAATATAGCATAGTATGGATATGTTAAAAAATATGGGCGCTAAATATGCGCAAAACCTTATATCGCAAAATGTGAACTGATTTAGCATGGGCTCTTATGGAGCTGAAGTTCCAAAAGTCGCCGCTAGTGTCGCAGAAAAATGAAAACTGCCGTGGTTGGTTAGGGAAGACTCTTAAAAGTGTGCTGGAGGGGCCAAAATTGTCTCTGCTGCAACAATGCTTTGGTTTTGTAATATAAACAATACATTTTATAACGCCCTGATTTCCAATTTATTTACAATATAATTAAATTTGAATAGTATGTAGTGCAAATATATTTCAACTTACTTGTTCTACTTATATGTTATATGTAACAGTAAATAACTGGGTATAATTAGAACACCCAAAAGAAAATAGCTGATGCTATGTGGGGTAATGAATTTTGTTGCACGCCAGATCGCATTCATGTCATGTTGGTTTAACGAGGGAGTCAGCTGTTTTTGGAACTTTGTGTAGTTAGTGAAAATAGAGTAATGATCTCCATACATGGTGGGAAGAACAAGTTAAAACTTGATGAATGCTTCTGTGTCCAATAGTATTATTTATTATTACAGTTAAGACTGGGATGCAGCAGTTGGCTACATATGTTCACTGTTCATGGGGATATCAATAAAGGATAAGTGAGAATGTTTTGTTCATCAATGAATAAATTATTATACACAAATAATACATGTTACTTCTTCATGTAGAAATAAAAAAATACACCCGTTGCAGCAGACCTGCACACTAAGCGAATTTCAAATGCAAAAGAACATAATTCAATGCAACATAGCAAAATTTGACATGTTTTTGTAATCTCCATAAGAATAACATGGGGAATGAGTATGCAGGTTTGCTGCAACAGGTATATTAAAACTGGTTGGTTTCAATTCATTATTTAGTAGATCTTGACTAGAAGAAGCCATATACCAAGTTTTATCAAGAAGTGTTAAAAAATAAGGAAGATATCGAATTTTTTTAATTTCCTATAAGGATAACATGGGGAATGATTATGCAGGTTTGCTGCCACAAAAATGGAAATTTCGGGGGTTTTAGACTAAAATACATTAGACCTCATCTAGATGAAGCCACAAACCAAGTTTTATTAAGATAGGCTATGTTGAGAAATAGGCAAGATATAGAATTTTACTTATTCCCCATAAGGTTAACATAGAGACAACGTACTGTGTTTACCACTTTCAATATCTCGGTAACCAATGGAGATAGAGCAATGATTCAAGATACTAAATTGTTTGTTTTTTTGAGCTGAATTCAATGGTGCCAACAAAAATTTGATTAATTTTATTTTTCTATGTAAAAAACTCAAAAAACCCATTTTTGGGGGGTTTATTCCCCTTTACCCCCCCCTTCCGATGGTCCGATCGGGCTGGTTTACGAACTCGTCCAATTGATTACCACTTTACATGTCTGTACCAAATTTCATTAAGATCGGACCATATTTACGGCCGCTATCGTGCTTACAGACACATATATAGATATATAGATAGATAGATATAAATATAAAAATTTGAACGAATGGTGTTTGTTGCTTCTGGTGGCCCCAAAACGAAAAGTTATCATGGTCTCGGGCTTAGGTCTTTCCATGAGACCTACGGTAATAGCTTCTTCCCTATAGGGGAAATTCGCTAATAAGATAATGTAAAAAATCTGCTGCTGCAGAGCTCAGGAACCTGTTATTTTTATAAAATTGTGCTGATGCCTTGTTGAATGGTAGAACAATTATTATAACTAGCAGCCTGAAGGGCCAAGGGCCTCTAATTATAAAAAGGGAAAATTTAAATCGATACGATCCTTTTAGCGAATTTCCCCTAAAGGGAAGAAGCTATTACCGTAGGTCTCATGGTAAGACCTAAGCCCCAGACCATGATAACTTTTCGTTTTAGGGCCCCCAGAAGTAAAAAACACCATTCGTTCTAAATAAATATCTATATATATATATATATGTGTCTGTGAGCACGATAGCGGCCGTAAAAATGGTCCGATCTTAATCAAATTTGGTACATACATGTAAAGTGGTAATCCCTCGGACGAGTTCATAAACCAGCCCGATTGGACTACCGGAAGGGGGGGGGTAAAGGGGGATAAACCCCCCCAAAAATGGGTATTTTGAGTTTTTTACATAGAAAAATACCCCCGTTGCAGCAGACCTGCATACTTAGCGAATTTCAAATGCAAAACAACATACTTCAATCCAACATATCAAGATTTGACATGTTTTGGTAAGCTCCATAAGAATAACATGGGGAATGAGTATGCAGGTTTGCTGCTACAGGTATATAAAAACTGGGTGGTTTTAATTCAATATTTAGTAGATCTGAACTAGAAGAAGCTATTTACCAAGTTTTAACAAGATACGTTGAGAAATAACCGAGATATGGAATTTTACTTATTTCCCATAAGGTTAACATTGGGACAACGTACTGTGTTTACCACCTTCAATATCTCGGCAACCAATGGACATAGAGCAATGATTCAAATTACTAAATTGTTTGTTTTTTCGAGCTGAATTCAATGGTTCCAACAAAAATTCGATAATCTCTATTTTTCTATGTAAAAAACTCAAAAAACACATTTTTGGGGGGGTTTATCCCCCTTTACCCCCCCTTCCAATGGTCCGATCGGGCTGGTTTACGAACTCGTCCGAATAATGACTACTTTACACGTCTGTGCCAAATTTCATTCCAATCGGACCATTTTTGCGAGCGCTATCGTGCTCAAAGACACATATATATATATATATATATATATATATATATATATATATAAAATTTTGAACGAATATTGTTTTTGGCTTCTGGGGGCCCCAAAACAAAAAGTTATAGTGGTCCCGGGCTTAGATCTTACCATGAGACCTACGGTAATAGCTTCTTCCCTATAGGGGAAATTCGCTAATAAAATCTACCGAATTTTTGTTGCCACCATTGAATTCAGCTAAAAAAAACAAACAATTTAGTATTTTCAATCACTGCTCTATGTCCATTGGTAGAAATGCTCTATGTCGAATAAAAAATGAAGATAAGCGTGCTCGGTTCGTGGCGGAGGTAAAAAATCTCTTGCTTTTGCGGCGCGGGCGGTGATGCTTTTGGCTTCGGTGTGGCGGGTCCTGGGCGACATGGGTAATTGTGAGTGTGTGTGGTAAAAAAATCCCTAAATGATTTTTAGTTTATATTATTTTGTAAGTTTGTCATTAATAATATCATAATTATTACTGTATACTGCATTAGTAATTTTGTATGATTTCGTATATTTTCTCCACATGCAATAACTATAATTATTTTATATTGTGTATTTTTGTTAGAGGTTTAGTGGTAGAGAGGACTTGCAAGTCCTAACTTCGCCTCTTAAATAAAGACTTTTTTCATTTCATTTCATTTCATTTCATTGGTTACCGAGATATTGAAAGTGGTAAACACAGTACGTTGTCCCAATGTTAACCTTATGGGAAATAAGTAAAATTCTGTATCTCAGTTATTTCTCAACATATATAGATAAAACTTGGTAAATAGCTTCTTCTAGTTCAGATCTACTAAATAATGAATTGAAACCACCCAGTTTTAATATACCTGTAGCAGCAAACCTCATTCCCTATGTTATTCTTATGGAGCTTACAAAAACATGTCAAATCTCGCTATGTTGGATTGAAATATGCTGTTTTGGATTTGAAATTCACTGAGTTTGCAGGTCTGCTCAACGGGGGTATTTTATTATTATGGTACAAAATACCTTCATAGTAAACTGGCTTTTAGATCCAACTTCTGTAAATATCTAGCACATGGTTTTGAATCAAGCAGCAGCATATTTTTTAATGTAAACAAGGCAGACTTTTTCAGTCCCAATGCTTTTTAAATGGCAGGTATTTTTCATCATTTCTCATTTTGTAATAAATTTCAAGCAATTTCAGTATTTTTCAAGTCCCTGGGACCAAGACCATCAATTTGAGCCCTCTCCCACCATCCTGCAATGTGCCAAACGCCAACAATTTCTGCCAAAAATGTTGAAAACGTAATTATATATAATACAGACAGCAATAATATATGTCGATATAGTTATATTTTTTGGCTTCACTGGTTATTTCTTACACATTACAACCAGCACAAGACACTGACTGCTAAAATGGTGAATGAAAATTTTAGGAAATGATATAAAATTTAAAGCAGATGCACTACACCTTAGACTAGAAAACATTGCGTAACATTGTGTGGTTGGCATAATTGATATGAAACATAATTGAGTGTTTTTTTTACAGTTACAGCAGTTACAATCACAAAGTTTTATTATAATAAACAGAAGCACAAATCAAAATGTCTAGATTAGGGGCATGATGTAGCATGGAGGGGCTAACGGTTAGCGTTTTGGACTTCGGTTCAAGAGGTCGGGGATTCAGTAGCCATCATGCCCACATCAATTTGAGGGTTTTGGACCGCTTTCTCTTCATAATATCCAATACATAAAGTCTGAGCTAGCAAAATCAACAAATAAAGAACGTACGATCTACGGACGAGGGAAAGACCACTGATTGGCAATAAGAGCACATTAACAGCCGTCAACTGTAGTAGGACATAATAGCTGGCAATGGTAATTGAAATCATTATGATTAATAATTTTCAGCACTTCCTAACGATTAATAAAAAGGGTACTCTTATATGTATGACTTACAGATTCGTAGATGTAGGGGTAGTAAAACTTTTTGAAGGTGAGGGCATGGTAGAGCTGTGGGAAGATCTTGCCGAGGAGAGTCTGGGGGTGAGTGCTGAGCTTCTCAACCTGCAGCACGTCGATGACATTGACACTGCGGTAGTTCTTGTCGTAGAGAGCACTCTGCAACATAGCAGCAACTCTATCAAGTATATGACATTGACACTGCGGTAGTTCTTGTCCTAGAGAGCACTCTGCAACATAGCAGCAACTCTATCATGTATATGACATTAATACTGCGGTAGTTAACTGCAATAGTTCTTGTCGTAGAGAGCACTCTGCAACATAGCAGCAACTCTATCATGTATATGACATTAATACTGCGGTAGTTAACTGCAATAGTTCTTGTCGCAGAGAGCACTCTGCAACATAGCAGCAACTATATCAAGTATATGACATTGACACTGCGGTAGTTCTTGTCCTAGAGAGCACTCTGCAACATAGCAGCAACACTATCATGTATATGACATTAATACTGCGGTAGTTAACTGCAATAGTTCTTGTCGTAGAGAGCACTCTGCAACATAGCAGCAACACTATCACGTATATGACATTGACACTGCGGTAGTTCTTATCATAGAGAGCACTCTGCAACATAATGGCAACACTATCAAGTATATGACATTGACACTGCGGTAGTTCTTGTCCTAGAGAGCACTCTGCAACATAGCAGCAACACTATCATGTATTTGACATTGACACTGAGGTAGTTCTTGTCGTAGAGAGCACTCTGCAACATAATGGCAACACTATCAAGTATATGACATTGACACTGCGGTAGTTCTTGTCCTAGAGAGCACTCTGCAACATAGCAAAAACACTATCATGTATATGACATTAATACTGCGGTAGTTAACTGCAATAGTTCTTGTCGTAGAGAGCACTCTGCAACATAGCAGCAACACTATCAAGTATATGACATTGACACTGCGGTAGTTCTTATCGTAGAGAGCACTCTGCAACATAATGGCAACTCTATCAAGTATATGACATTGACACTGCGGTAGTTCTTGTCCTAGAGAGCACTCTGCAACATAGCAGCAACACTATCATGTATATGACATTAATACTGCGGTAGTTAACTGCAATAGTTCTTGTCGTAGAGAGCACTCTGCAACATAGCAGCAACACTATCACGTATATGACATTGACACTGCGGTAGTTCTTATCGTAGAGAGCACTCTGCAACATAGCAGCAACACTATCAAGTATATGACATTGACACTGCGGTAGTTCTTGTCCTAGAGAGCACTCTGCAACATAGCAGCAACACTATCATGTATTTGACATTGACACTGAGGTAGTTCTTGTCGTAGAGAGCACTCTGCAACATAATGGCAACACTATCATAAATATGACATTGACAATGCAGTGGTTCTTGTCGTAGAGAGCACTCTGTGACATAGTAGCAACACTATATCATGTATATTACATTGACACTGTAGTAGTTAACTGCAGTAGTTCTTGTCGTAGAGAGCACTCTGCAACATAGCAGCAACACTATCATGTATATGACATTGATACTGCGGTAGTTCTAGTCGTAGATGGCACTCTGCAACATAGCAGCAACACTATCATGTATATGACATTGACACTGCAGTGGTTCTTGTCGTAGAGAGCACTCTGTGACATAGCAGCAACACTATCATGTATATGACATTGACACTGTGGTGGTTCTTGTCGTAGAGAGCACTCTGTGACATAGCGGTAACACTGTCATGTATACGACACTGACACTGTGGTTCTTGTCGTAGAGAGCACTCTACAACACAACAGCAACACTATCACGTAAACGACATTGACATAGCGGTTCTTGTCGTAAAGAGCATTCTGCAACAGAACAAGCGACAAGAGTTGACGGACTTAATTTTAGCGACATGTCCCATTGTCCCAACAAACTCTTTCAGGACGCCTATTTATTCTACATTGGCAATATTTGCACAATAAAAACTTAAAAAAATAATTTTTATTTCAACAATTCTTCAATGACTATTTTGGTCCTTTCTCAATTTTTTTTGGTATTTGTAATCTAAACTGATTTTAATTGATCGTTCAAACCTATTTGATAAATAAAATATTACTTGGGGTCCTAAGACGTTTTTAGATCCCAATGCTTTTTAAATGGAAGATGTTTTACGTTATTTCTCACTTTATATTAATTTAAAGCAATATCGGTATATTTCCTGAGACCCTGGGATCAAGGCCTTCGATTTGAGCCCCCTCCAATCATCCTGTGACCTACCAAATGCCCACAACTTCGGCATAAAAATTTCCCTTATTAACACTATTATGTATATGACATTGACACTGCGGTGGTTCTTGTCATAAAGAGCACTCAGCAACATAGCGGCAACACTATCATGTATATGACATTAACACAAAAATTTCCCACATGGTCCCAATGCTAAAATATAAATATACTTATATTTCTTTATAAATTTAAGCCCCTTCTCTGTATCTCTTTAGTAAACACACTGTATAGAGTAAGTACATAGTGGGAGTCAGAATCAAGAAACTCATTACTTCACAACCTCACAACATCTTTTGATAAATCACAAAGGTAAATCCGATTCACAAGGTTTTTTTCGGAGACTTTTTTCTGTTTTTTTACTTTTCATTTTGTCAACAATATTTATTCGTTGTATGAAAAGCGTCAATCAAATAAAAATATAAAAACATATAAAAAAGACTGTTCCATGTTGCATTGGAGAGATCGGGCCGGATTTCAATTTCCACCCCAGTCATGGCTTAAGAACTCCCCCACCAAGTAGAAGGCTTTGGAGACGAGCAAATCTTTGAGCCTTTTTTTGAAGAGAGATGGTCTGTCTTCCTTGTCAAAATTTTGAGGGAGTTTGTTTAGAAACCAAGCCCCTGTCTGAGAAGGCAATCGCTCAAAACTACCGCTCGGTGTCTCCCCGTTCGGTAGTTGACCCTACCTCTGTAAGGGCAGTACAGTAAAGGGCTGAATTTTTAGAACAATGGCGCTTTCCAATGGAACTTTGGATCAAACTTAATTCACTTTCTTTCAAGCTAAACATATGGAGACCGCTAAACTTTTTTGAGTAAAGTTTTACAGTTGAATAAAAGATAAAAGAAGTATCTACTGATTGTCTTTAATGTTTTCAATAAGTTTCTTTGACCGATTTATTTACTAACATTTTCTGATCCTCCATTACATTAAAAATGTTTTTTATCTTAATTTCATTAAACATCTCATCAGCAATCGCTGAATTAAATGGGTGTCATTTTGGTTTTTAAATTAGGTTAATGATGAGTTAACTCTTTCATGTTGACTTATCATTTTCAATAATTATAGAGAAAATAATAAAATTACAAAAACAAGACTCAAACATAACATCTACTAAATTAAAAACTTGTTACTAAAAGTATGATTCATGATGTGAGAGCAGTTACATCAGACCGATGATAACCTCACAGTACACAGCAGGTATGAGAAGAGCAAGCAAACACATGACCATGGCCTTAAAACCAATCTATTTTCATCCATGCAATGTTTGGATTTGAGTGACTAAATGAAAAATTTGAGAATCCGTAATATAACTTTAAAAATAAAAACTTTATGATATAATAATTTTGCTCATACCAATTCCATATAAATGTAAATATCCTTGTTTCAATATTCTGTACTGTAAATTGTTAAAGCAAGTTAAATTGTAAGTTAATTTATAACTGCGGCATAGCATAAATATTAAGCTGGCACAACAATTAATAAAGGAATGATAAGGGGAAAAGCACAAGGTACCTGATCGTGCCAGCCTCTGGCTTGGAACTCCATGACAAGAGCATTCCTGGCAGCGCACTGTGACGTGACTATATTTAGCCGGGCTCCCTGAACGGACCACTCTCATTATCTACTTGACGGCACAGACCGCGGCATTCGGCACTGGAGCCTCATGTTTACTGATCGGCCGTCATCGCAATTAGCATGAGTTTAAATAATTTATCTGATTAATTAACCTCAGCTCGGCACTCATGAATACGAGCGACAGTCGCTATTGTGCTCATTTGTTGGTCAGTTAATACACAAAAAAGTCAATGATTACACATTAAAATAACACACTAAGCAGGGTTATTAAATTATTTGGCTAATGTATCAGCGGATTATGGTCAGTATCTAATCATCATGCTTTCATTAAACATGCAATCCGCAAGCATGCATTGGATTGCTGCATTCGAACAATCATAATTTATGTAATGAGCTCAAGAAATTGTAAACTGTGGTCGTCTGCCCAATGCAATGCTGAGAGTGACTTACTTAGACTAAAAATCAACAGATAGATATTTTAAAATTAGCTTAATGGAATGGTGCAATAGCAATAAATTAAGTTTGAATACAAATAAAACCCAAAAATTAGAAATTAATTTCTCAAATAAGCATCATCTACATAAGAATATATCTTCAATTAAATTCTTAGGTATAGTAATAGACTGTAAATTAAACTGGCAAAGTCATATAATTCATATTTCCAAAAAAATTAGTAAAGGAATTTATATTTTAAGAAGATTAAAAGGCAATGTGGAATTAGAAGTCCTAAAAAATGCATATTATGCTTACATCCATAGTCAATTAAGTTATGGAACTATATTATGGGGAAATTCGAATGAAGCGAAAACAGTATTTAAAATTCAAAAAAAAGCTGTGAGAATTTTAGCAGGAGTTAAGAACCAAACACATTGCAAACCCATATTTAAAAATTTCAGAATTATGACATTAACATCAATTTATGTTCTTCAAAATATTTTATTTGTAAGAAAACACATAAATGATTTTAACCATAATATTAATATATATCAACATTCAACAAGAAATAATTCAAAATTAACAATACCTTTTTGCAAATATTCAAGAAGTCAAATAAATTTACATACATGCATTAAATTATATAATAGCATACCTGAAAAATGGACTTTATTATCAAACAGAACATTTCAAGAAAAAATTAAAAGTATTCTTACTGAAAAATGCCCATATAAAATTCAGGAAGTTCAAGAAGAAAATTATTGGACTAATTAAAATTATAATATAAGTCATAATTATAAATAAGATTAATTTAATATTGTCATGTATTTATATAATACCAACGACAATAAATGATTATTATTATTATTATTATTAATAAGCAACAACTTAAACAAATTAAGTTTATTTAAAATTTAAAAATTGAAAATTAAAGATCAAGTGTGAGAATTGAACAATTAAGAGTTTCAAGGAAGACCAATGATCCAATGAGTGATTCAGGACCAGTATTAACTATGTGTCTTACTTAGGACTTGAGATATAAATCTTTAACTAAAATAAAATCTTTAAAAACTTGAACTTTATGTTGAATAGAACAATATAACTCATCTCTAACTTGTCCAAAATTAATGATCAATAACTCAAATTAAAGCCGGTATATTACTGAGTAATTTAAGACCAAAATGAACTGCACATCTCAATTATAACAGGAGATATAAGAAAGATAACAAAAAAAATATTCCAAGTACAAAATGTCCATAAGAAAGTATAAGGTTAAATTTTAATTTGAGTTTATCTTTAAAACAAACCAAGATTTTCAAAAACGGATTGCGGCGTTGTAATCAGCATAAAAATATGCTTAAAATGATGAGTCACAACAATATCTTTACATCAGAAAAAAATAACTTCTATTCAATATGATGGATCCAAGATGGCGGCCGAAAACTAACAACCAGTCAAAATGAAGCACTTACAACTCAAAAATTTTCGGCAGCAGTCCCACAACATTATGTTGATAAATGCAATAAAAAATTTCAAGAAATGCCCTTGGGGTACATTATTGGGGAAGCATTTCATGGGGAGGCTTTTTCAAAATTATTTATCCCATTACAGAGAAACCACCATTTTGAAATGTGATTTTAAAGGTGTAAACAACTTGATTTTTTGGGGTCTCTTCGGGTTCTTTAATTATAGTGATCAACAGAAGCTCTTTCAAATTTTTGTGAATATACATTAGTTGCCGATCTAAAACCCTAATTTTACTGTACTGAAGTAGCTATAAAGAAGTAAACTGATTTTCAATACAAAAGCAAAGTTTCAAGATGGTAAAATTACATTTAAGATTGTGGTTTACGTTTGTTTTATGTTTGTCAAAGCAACGAGTCGATGCCAGACTTTGAAAACTCGGCAGGAATGTTGTGGTTTCGAATCCGCACGCCCGCCAATATATTTTAACAGTAGGCCTACTATTTATTCTTTTACTGTACCGGCTTGCTCCTTGTTTTGCTTGATAACATCTATACACAGATAAATAATATTCAATGTGGGCAAATGTAAGGCAAATGTAAAAAAAGAGGCTGCCAACCTCTTGAAAAAAGTTATTAACTTAGAAATACGAATATTTTACGAAAATTTATTCAGTAAAATAAAGATGAGAGTTAAAACTCGAAACAGTCATATAGCCTATTTATAACTTTTTTCATCAACTTAAAAAAATTATAACAAGTAGACAAATAATGTTTATTTTCTTTGTTTGATGACAGCTGTTCAGACAAGTTTATGACTTCCGGTTGAAAAGTCAATATCTAGGGCATGATGAAAAACCTTCAATAAAATTACCAACAAAAAAGATCATAAAATAAGAAAACAAACAATGATAAAAACCAAATTTCAGCAGCCAAGGAGCCATCCCTGCTTTATTGCATAAAACCATAGGGGGAGGGGGGTTTGACCCAGCATTATGTCACTATTAAAATTCAACATTCCATTTATTATATTTATAATACAATTTTTTTGTTTCTAAAACTTTTTAGTTAACAATATATTTTCCCACATAAGGAAGCAAAAGGAAAAGTCTGCACAATGTCTCTGTTAAAAACACATGTCCTAAATGGTAAAACGAATGCCCCTGTAATTAATAACACATGGAGGCATGCTTCTAGCTGTCAACTATTGTACTTTTTTTGATATTAATTTAGTGTGAGGTGTGAATTACAAGTGGTCTGATACTATGTTTAACTGCAATCTACAGTAAATATGTTAAGGATAGTTTAAGCGATATTTTGAGCGAGACACGACACTGATACATACATCAATATGATATTTAATTTTGATTCATACTGTATTGCCATAACACTCACTGGTACCCAGTTTCTAACTAACAAATCTGACCTTGTGAGAATTGAAGTCAAGAATGACCATTGCGACCTCAACCTCAGGTCAAACATCTTATCAGAAATGTTGGTTGCTAAGGTACTAAAAACTGTATTGCGTCTAAAGTTATCTCTATTGCCAAATAACCTTAGGTCAGTTATAATCAGTAACAACCATTGAGGAAAAAACATTATGAAAACAAATAAGCTACACAAGACTGACTAAAGAACAATTTCAAGCAATTGATTTCTATAATTTTATGGGTAGGTATGGCAGAGGTATGCATAATAGTATTGACTCACGGTAATTAAATAACAGCAATGATATATCAAATACAAATGGTAGAATAATTGAATATGAAAAGCAGTTATATAAAATTATACTTATCTTTATCATGCAAACTGAACAAATACATCAAACTAGTTCTTTTACCTCTCACTATTAGTCTATTCCAAAATTGTCATAAACTAGACGTTACCTGTGGCTTTACCCATTTTCAAAATTATAATAAGATATTTAAAAGAATCCATCTACATAATCCCTGATAATTACTTAAATTCTTTCAAAATTACATGAGCACTCAGGGGCGAACCCGGGGGGAGGTAAAGGGGATATATCCCCCCACCAAAATTTTGGAGAACAGAAATTTTGGATGACAAGACAACCATTTTCGAGTACCGCGATGCGACAAAGGTTTATAAAGATGATAAAGACGATTTTCGTCTACCATAATGCAAAGACAATATCCGTTTACCGCGACACGAAAACGATTTTCTTTTACTGGGACGAGAAGACGATTTTTGTCAACCGCGACACAAAGATGATTTTTGTCTGACGAAACGCGAAGACAATTTTTGTCGACACAATAACGATTTTGGTCTACCATGACGCGACGATGATTTTTATCAACTGCGACGTAATAACGATATTTGTCAACTGCGACAATGATATTCGTCTACCGTGACGACCATATTCGTCTACCCCGACGACCATATTCGTCTACCGCGACGACCATATTTGTCTACCGCGAAGTGATACTCGTCTACTGTGACACGATACTCGTCTACCGTGGCGTCTAACACAATGACAATTTTGCTATTTTTGCTGTTTAGCTATCTCCCTACCAAAAATCAGATCAGGTGAATTGGTTAGGCAGTTTAAGCTGATGGAGCCTCAAACAAACAAACAAATTCACAAACTTTCAGATTTAGTTAGATCGTAGCAGTTAAAACAAATATTCAATAGGTTTAGAATTAAAAAATTTCAGTTCAATGAATTAAATGTATAGGTATCAATCAAACAGTGATACTTTGATATGCAACAACTAAAAAAAATATTCCAATAATTATTTCTAGTTGATACCAAAAAATACACATAATTTTGAATAAGGAAAACTAACTATCAGTGACATGCCACAGATAATAACGTTTGGATTTAATGGTTGTTATTACATCAGTCATGACAATGCATTTTTTAAACAACAAGTCACTTTTGTATTTTCATAATGTGAAACAAGTGCTTTAACAAATCCATATATTTTTACACAAGATCTTTTTTTCGAACTCGTAAGTCTATAACGGCTGGACCGGTTATTTACGTTTCAGATGTCAAATGAATGATGTTTTTATGTAGATTTGTCAATATGTTTCAGAATTTCAATAAAGAGCTTCTCTTGAGTACAGAGGTGTTGGATCAGTGGCACCATCCATTGACACCAGACCAAACTTAATTCACTTTGTTAGCAACTTAATACTTGAACATGGTTTTAAATTGTTCTTACGTCAACCGCAGATTGCACTGTTTGCAAGCAAAGCTGCAACCGAGTAATCTGGTTATAATTAAAATAATTGATTGAACAGTCTTCACTCAACAGTGTTATATTTTATACCAAATGAACATAATGGAACAGTAAACAAATTGTAATAACCAGACAATACTCAATTAAAGTTAAGGTTCATCCGAATGTTCAGTAACAAGTATTAAGAACTCCTACATTTTCAACTCCATCCTACATTGCTGCAGGATAGAGTAGATGATGTAAACAAATCAAAGCTAGTGCTTCTATTTATAAAAATATCTTTCTTTTATTTTCTTTATATTTGTCATTTACTTTAGTTTTGCTATCATATGCTATAAACTGTGAACTAGATTGTTTACCCTCATTGCTAGCCAGTATTTAAATGCTTTCGCAATCCACAATAATATCCCATGTCAGGATTAGAATCAGAATCAGAGAATCTTTATTTACAACTGCGAACAGGCAACGGATAAAATAGTGTCAGAAGACAAGCTTACCAACTAAGACAACATTTTTATCTTTGTATTAATAGAAATTTGACTCAATAACAACGATGACACCAAAATCAAAATTTTTCTAACTAAACTTTTAGCTAGCCTGAAGGATAAAACTCAGCCAGATTATAGTACGGATTTTCAATTAAAAACTCTTTCATTGTCTGCAAAATTTACCAGTGTCATTAATATTTTTTTTACCTCAGGAATTTTATTTAAAAATTTCATGTCCACGTAATATGTTTTTTTATTTAAAAAATCTAAATTATTCTGTTCAACTATGTAACCATGCTTTGTGTTATATTTACGAGGAATCACAAGTTGGTGTGGAATTTTGATTGCCTCGATCCATTTAACTGTTCCAAAGATATACAAATTATGCCAAGCAACGGAGAAAACAGAGGCAATCTAAAAACAGGAGGAATATCTGAAGTACTAAATTATTTATCAAAAGTAAATAATCAATTTATATGTGTGAGAACCTCGGATAAGATCTACAGGTTAAGAATGGTACGAACCCGACTGCTGGGGGTGCAAGAGGCGCAAGAGAGGCCGAGGAAGGGTCGCTGCGGTTTCTCCGGAAGCGGGCTCCACTCTGACTCCTTGATGTTGAACAGCTGGCGGTCGGACTGCTGGCGCAGCAGGTCGCGGCTGCGGGTGCGCGGCGTGCCCTTGGCCGAGGCGCGCAGGCTGTGGTGCGTCGGCACGCCGCGCGCCTCCCACCGCGTGTACACCTCCTGCAGCCGCGTGGACAGCACGTCCACCATCGTGTAGACCCTGCCGGCAAACAAGGCCACGTGGTTACTGTGCAGTACACACGTCACAGCAGCAAGCCCCCCCCCCCATAGGGTCTGTTCAAACCATCAGGGCTTGTAACAGTTCTTGAGGTTGAAAAAAATAAAAAAATAACTAAAATGAGAAAAAAATAACCAAAAAATAACCTTTTATAAACAAAAAATGTTGGTAAAATTAGTAAACCGGCGTTAAATTGGGGATAATACATTCTTAACCTTGGTAAAAAAGAAAATCTCGACAGACTAACCACAAATCTGCCTAGATTTGACGGCGAGACTTGGTTTTCACACACACGAGACTTGGTTTTCACGCAATGACGAGTTTCGTCGGGCGCGATGCTGCTACGAGATTGTCTGACAGACGAATAGTGTGAACAGGGCTTGTAGCAGTTCTTGAGGTTGAAAAAAAATAAAAAAAATAACCTAAATTCCAAAAAAAATAACAAAAAATAACCAAGAGCAAAAAAATAACAAAAAAATAAAAAAAATAACCTGTTACAAGCCCTGAACCATGGGAAAATTATCAAGAAAAATCGGGAACACAACATACCCTGACTGGGGGAGGGAAGAAGGAGAGTAAAGAATCGGCATCATGCTCGGATGGGGAGACAAGGTCCAGGGAAGAACACAGAGCGTCATCGAGTTAACACAAACTCCAAACCTATTTAATTATTTAATTAACAGATTTTTTTTGTATTAGTTTATTCTTACAGAAAGGGGTTTAGGGATTTAGGGAATATTTTAGTTTATCGTAACTGATTTTTTCAAACTATGTAAATTTATCTGTTGTTGAATCACCGCCACCCCCTTCAGCGGCCATAGCTTGCTCCTGTTAATTAACAGTTGTATTATCTAGCAATAGTGTTATATATTTCATCAGAAACAAAAATGTAGATTTTGGTATGGATCACTCTTTATAATATAGAAATAATTGTAATTTCATGCACCTTACTCCATCTGAACTTGTCAGTTTAGGTAGTGGGGGACCAATAAATGGTCCCACAACCTTGCGGGTCCACTATGGGCCCGCTCCTTATAAAACTGGGAGCAGAGCATAGTTACGATTCACAGACCTTTGGGTTTTGGGCCTAGAAAGTTTCAATCTAAATTTCTGTAGTTTAAAAACAACACTTTTCACCTTACAAACAGCGATTTTAGCATACATACATGAATGAAATAATTACAATGTTTGAGGTTAGTCCACCAAAAGAATCACATGAATTTTTTGTACTAGTGCAAAAAGATGTGACTCTGCACTCTGTTTAGGTAAAAATATAATTTAAAATTGCCGATATTTGTTGGGTTTTAAGAAGGTGATGCTTTTAGATATGTCAAAACAACTGCTCATTGAAGTTGTAGCTCTAAAAAGTTGAAGTGTGATCATAGTTTTTTTTCGAGTTGATCAGGAATTCACAACTAACTTGTCTTGTCGTTTTGTGCTGTCATCATTCAGAATCAAATTCACAAAAATCTCATTCACTATCACTTAAGAAAATGTTGAAAATTGATTGGTCAAGAATAAAATTTACAAAATTTATGATCACTCTCATTTTATAAAAGTTGGATGTTTATCAATCATGACAATATTTAAAATTGAGTAGGCAAATATTATAAGTTAGTAACAAATGCCAACACAGAAGTGATAGGACTGAGGAGCTAGAGCTCAGTAACCTAAGGGGCCATCCCTAAATCACTTAAAACCCCTGAGGGGGGTTTTCGGTAGCGCTATGCATTATTGTGGGGGAGGGTGGGAAAGTTCAACGCAACATGACATAAATATTAAACCTAAAAAACTAATGTAATAAATTAATTAAACAGTATTTTTTTTATTTTAAAGTTAGTATTTAAAATTCCCCCAACCAACCCCAACAGTATGTTCTGAAACAAACAGAGCATAGTCTGAACAATGTCTCTATTATAAACGCAACTACAGTATACCTCGGATTATTCAGATTAATGTGGCGGAATGCCGATCTGGATGACAAAAATTCAAATAATCCAAGGTCATTATAATATATCCTAAGTAGCGATTGCAAACATCGCCCGCACTATATTGATGCTGCAAACCATGTATCAAGATTGTGTAAAAATGTTAAGTAGTTTTACACCCATTAATTTTGAAACTTAATGACAGTTCACACAAAGCTAACAAAACTAAGAATGAGACAGTAACAAAGTAACCCGTGAAAATTCCTTAGGTTACGCATGTGACAAACCCAAACACTCGTATGAAAATCCTACAATGAACTGTACAAGTAATGCGATCTTAAAATTTTTGTAAATCCAAATATGTACAGTGATGAATTGCAGCTGTTCATAACTTTCAGAGGACACTCTTCCCATGCAAAGCCCGCTAAACCAATCAAGTGAGTCGGTGGCGCAATTGGTAGCGCACTCGGCCCCGGTTCTGTGGCAGCAGCGTCGCAGGATCGAGTCCCGATGATGCCGCATATTTTTAGCAGTACTGTTCATCCTTGTACTATACCGGCTCACTCCTTGGGTTTGGTTGATAACTTCCACGCACAGGCCTGAGGTCCATGTGAGGGGGCAAATGCAAGGTAAAAAGAGGCCGCCATCTTCTTTTAAAAAAAGAAAAGAAAGAAGCCAATATACCAATATTAAAATCACATTTTTAATGTGATTTAATATTGGTATTTCTGGGATAGACCAATCCAAATAATCCGGGATCCGGATAATTCGGGATCCGATAATCCAGGATCCGGATAATGTGAGATCTGGATAATCTGAGATGTACTTACTGTAGCTATAAAAAAGGTTAGGACTAAAATACTGAATGAAGACAGTCTTCCAACGTAAAATTCGCTGATCAAGTTTTTAAAGTCATTTT
The DNA here is from genome assembly GCA_035578135.1 of Flexamia atlantica. Taxonomy (NCBI): domain Eukaryota; kingdom Metazoa; phylum Arthropoda; class Insecta; order Hemiptera; family Cicadellidae; genus Flexamia; species Flexamia atlantica. The sequence goes on along the minus strand of JAQJVK010000006.1, from coordinate 18,316,112 downwards.
AACAACTATTGTTGTTTCATAGATAGGCCGATCCGGATAATGTGAGGTCCAGGCAATCCGAGGTTTACTGTATCCAAATTGGTAGAAGATTTTTTTTTAACAGTGGTGGCTTCGTTTTACTCTGCATTTGCCCCAGCACATGGGCTTCAGGCCTGTGCATGGAAGTTATCAAGCAAAGCAAAGAGTGAGCAGGTACACTATAAGGGTAAACAGTACTGCTAAAAGTATGTGACGTTAAGAGTTGAACCTGTGACATCGCTGCCACAGTTCCGAGGCCAAGTACGCTACTGTACCAACTGTGCCACCGACTCCCTAAATGACTCACCAAATTGCAGCGCTAGGAGGTGGGAGGTCTAAATATTTCTAAATAAGCTAAGGGGGAGGGATTACCTCATTTTGAAGGGGAGGGTCTGAAAGGCCAATTTTAGTGTTGAGTAATTTAGGGATGGCCCGCTTAGACTCATTGGGATATAACTTATTGGTTCATACAGAAAAATTGAATAATTGGGGATGTTATTTAAAAATCCAAACTCTTTTATCAATACTAAAGTTTTTCATACTACTGTAATTTGAACAAAAATAAAATAACATTAAACTTTTTAAACAAAAAAGTTAAAAAATTAAATTTAACAAATAGATTATCTTGTTCAGACATGATTATTTTTTCAGAAAATGGTTCAGACACATTTTATAAGTATCTAAGTGGTGAATAATTTGACAAAAATATTTAAATTAAGTATAAAAGCTCTTGATTAAAAATAAGTGTGCTGAAATTTAAAACAGTCTAAATATTACAGGACCTAACTTGTAGACCACACAAAATCAAAGTACCCGATGGACCGAGCCTTGCTCGGTATTTTTTAATGTTTACCAATTCATCTAGTTACTATCAAATATTTTAGTGTCATAAAATTGATGAATAAAAACCTTTGTGTTACTACATACAATCTTTAACCCACACGCTGTATTTTTCCTAGATGGCTGCAGTTTGCAAACAGCTGTTATGATTATATTTGTTTACACTTCCCTTGTTTATTTTGATGCTATCATGGCAACTCGTAAGGCCAAAGTTAAAATTTTACAACTTTAAAATTAATTTTATTACTTTACTAGATTTTCTCTGGCAAAGTAGTCTGCATAGAACACACTTTTGAGTCATAAATTACTTACTTTAAAACTTCGAAGGAAATCCTCAGAGCCGTTTTTGAGATAATTGTGCAAGCAAGCATGCAAGTATCCACGCAAGCAAGCTAGATAACAGTGCTCATACAGTAGTAAGGGAAAAAAGAAATTTAAAACAGGGAGCCTTTGACAATTGTGCCCATTCTACCTTGAGATGCCGTAAATGATATTGCAAAATGAGATTGCCATTTTATCACCTTCGCTGGATACATTATTTTTTTTTAATTTGGGTAGTACAACCAACAAAGTACAGGGTGTTTTTTTTTAAACGCAACCCATTTTTAAGATTGAATAATACGTATATAAATATTTAATGGGTATTGTTTCATTGATTTTTACATTTTATACAACCTATTATTTAAGTTTGATCACATTTAGTTTACATTATGTGCTCAAACACAGTCCGTCAGAGGCATTTGTATAAAGTTATGCTCTCTCCATCAAATTCCCGAACATGTGTTCCAAGGTGCCTCTTTGAATTTCTTGCATTAATTTTGTTATGTTTGTTTTGAGGTGCCGAATATGTTGTAATTGTTTTCGTAGAATAATACTGCTTTACATTGTGGCAAATTTTATTCAGATAGGACCACTTTTACGCGAGTTATCGTGCTTAAAGGCACACATTAAAAACGCGACCCAAAACTTTATTTTATCGGTGAAGGATTATTTCCCCCAAGATCCCCGGATTTGACCCCACTGTATTATTTTATTTGGGGATACATGAAAATTAAGGCCTACGAAAACAATTCACAGAATATTCAGCACCTCAAAACAAAGAACAAATTTAATGTAAGAAATTCAAAGAGGTACCTTGAAACACGTGTTTGGGAATTTGATGGAAAGAACATAACTTTGTACAAGTGCCAATGGCGGACTGTTTGAACACGTAATGTAAACTAAATGTGATCAAACTTAAATAATAGGTTGTATAAAATGTAAAGATCAATAAAATAATTCTCATTTCACATTTATATGTGCAATATTCAATCTTAAAAATGGGTTGCGTTTAAAAAAAAACACCCTGTAGATACATCAATGAGTACAACTTAAATTGCCATTTGACATAGATGGCTAGTGAAAACTCAATACTGACAGGTGAATGTGGAACAGAGTATTGCTCTCTGTTATTTACTAATTTAAAGATTGCTTACCATTTTCATTTTCTAAGGTCATCGGTTAAGGAAAAATAAACCACTCACAATAAACATAGGGAAACCGCCTGGTATTTATAGAACTTACTCTGATGGAAACAGGGCATTAAACATAAACCACAAAATATCTGGTGCGTAATCAATGGCACAATCACAGAGATTGAATGGTAATGGGAGAAACTTGTTTTGGGTGAAAGTTACCTTCAGGTCGGTCAACACTCAATCAATCAAAAGTTCTTGGCCAGACCTAGTCCTCATCAGAGAATAACTGAAACTATGATATTTTATGTGGAAACACTGAAAACTCTAAGATATTTAACTGTTACATAATTAATTGATAAAATCAATTAATTTAAATTTTTTGAATAAACTATTATTATTGTTTACATCTTATGTACCACACAAATAATAGGAAATAGGAGATCAACATAATGAAATATTTTTAATACATTTATAAGAACAAAAATCTACTACCGCATATGTACTCACTCTTGAAAAAAAAAATCTATTCAAGTTAAATTCCCTATGAGCTAGAAACTTAAAATTTGGTACAAATATTCCTTGGGTGGTCAAACTTCAGGGAAAAGTCTCAAAATAAAAACTAGCCAAAGGTGAGTAAATTACTATATAACATATAAGGGTTAACATTTTTCAGATTGGAATTAATAGCACATTAAATGTGCCGTTAATTTACAATTTGTAAGTTAAGAAAATATCTAAAATTAGGGCTGTCCCGGGATCAGAAAAATTGTTTAATGGCTAGTCCTAAGCCTATTAATGCCCAAAATAAATTACACATATCAACTATACTACGTATAGAAAATAAAGAAGTATTACAGTGCAACTTCAGTTGGTAGAGCATCAGTTGACATCAACTGAAGTCAATTAGCCAATCTACCAGTTGTGGTCATGAAAAGAATCTTAATAGAACATATCACGTAGAAGCATCCAGCAGCTTCAGTTGACCATAGACCAGGCTAATGTTATGGTCCTAAGGTCAATTTTAGGTTGGTTTCAACTTTGGAAGAATAAATTATTATTATTATTATTATTATTATTATCATTGATAATAAAGAAAAAATAAATAGTCCAAGCAATGTTAAATTCTGAAGCCAAACATTTGATCATAATATGTTATAAAAATTAGCACATTCTGGTAGGCCCAGATAATTTTGGTGTTAAAGAAATTAAAAGTACCTTTTTTATCCAATCTATTTTTATACTAGTTTCATTTTTAAAATGAAATCACTTTCATGACCCTGCATCATATTTCAGCCCAATAGAACCAAAAATGATCCATTTCGGCAATAAACATCTTTAGCATGAAATCACACTCCTGGCGCAATCTCTAGTGACGAGTGCCGAACTAATTTCGCGAGTGCTCAATTTCTGGCTTCAATCAAAACATTCATAAGAATGAGCAGTCACCTTTTAAAGTCAATGTAATTATATTTCACCCAAAACTGTTTAAGAAATTTTTAAAATACAATTTCAACCATTAAAGACTTCAATTTCCATAACCAAATTTAAAATTGAATGTAAGTTTAATATAACATAAAATACATATAGGATTTTTCACTATTAGGAGAGAAATGCTGTTTCAGCATGTGAAATGAAGGTTGCATTGAGTATTATGAAAGAATTAGTATCAAGATATTTATGCTGAAATTTTTTATAGTTATGGGATAAACTACGGTAAATACTGAGCAGTAATGTCTAAAAGCAGTTAAAATAATATTTACTACCGTACTTATTTGGTGTTTAGATCTTAATTTTTTCGCCTAATCCAATGCAACACAAAACAAATTTCTCCATTTATTTATCATCAACATGACATTGGGAACATCATAATAAAACCAATAGTAAAACTTGGGTAAATAAATGGAAGTTACTAAAAATCAGATTTGACAGTTTTTGGGATCTTAAACTTAAACATGTTATGAAACTGAAAAGGTGAGGGTTTCAAGAAGTCACAGCACAAAATTATTGATGATTTCTTAATAAGTAAGTCAAAATTTGTTTTCAAAACCTTGTTAGAATCTGTTGGACCGTAATAACTGGAATACCAATGTAAAACTAAGAGGAAATTAACTATCATTTTGTTAAAAGTAAAACTAGTCTCTTAAGAATTTTTATCTCGGACATAACGAGTAAGGTAGAAACAATGACTCAAGATATGGCAGATCTCTAATTATCATACATGGGTATTAAAAAGAGGGAAACATTACCATATAAATATCTTTCAAAATTGTCAGAATTTTGCTGTGTTTTAAAAGAGTTAAGCTAGTATATTAGCAAATACGTAATTTAATGCCTTGCATATTTATGTTGTAGTTCAAAAATGTTTTAGTACTGTAAAGTCACTTCTGAGTTGTTAAAGTATTCAATACATGTCTTCTCATTTTGAGCTATCATCATGAATGAAATAATTCACAAGATTTACAGTCCCCTAACTTCACAATTGTTGAAAATTTATGAGTCATAACAAACGAACTATCAATCATCATGATTCGTCACCCCATTTAAAAAGAGTTGAACATTTTTCAGTAATGATCTCTAAAATGAAGAAGACTAATAGTATTGTAGTGAATGCCAGTACATACAAATGTGAGAAGACTAAGACAGTCAGTCATACCTGTAAGAAGCCTCGAGAGATACGGTAACTTGTTTGGATTGTTAATCATGTTATTTAATGATCCAGAGGCTTATATTAATACTGACGTTTTTCTCATTAATTTGTATAAAACATAGTGTGTCTCATCTCAAAACAATTCTTATAATTAAAAAAGGTTTTGAGGGCTTAATTTAATTTTAATTTATTTTATTTCATTTTTAACAACAAAAAAAACCAATATTGTTGCAACAACAACAATAACAATACAACAATATATTGTATACCAAATCCCAGATTAATATGGGGCAAAATAAATTGGCAAAATATTTCATTGAAAGATCCCAATGACAAAAAAAATTTCCAAAATTCTAAAGAAGTAAACTATTACTGTTAAATTATTATTTTGTAGAAAAAAATACTAAAGAGAATGAAGTTTAGGCAGGAAGACTTAGAATATTAAGCATATTCATAAGCATATTAAACATGGAGTCAATGAAAATAATTATAAATTTCAACAATTAAAAAAATAAAATACCCCCGTTGCAGCAGACCTGCATACTCAGCGAATTTCAAATGCAAAACAACATATCTCAATCCAACATAGCAAGATTTGACATGTTTTTGTAAGCCCCATAAGAATAACATGGGGAATGAGTATGCAGGTGTGCTGCTACAGGTATATTAAAACTGGGTGGTTTTAATTCAATATTTAGTAGATCTGAACTAGAAGAAGCTATTTGCCAAGTTTTATTGAGATATGTTGAGAAATAAGCGAGATATAGAATTTTACTTATTTCCCATAAGGTTAACATTGGGACAACGTACTGTGTTTACCACTTTCAATATCTCGGTAACCAATGGACATAGAGCAGTGTTTCAAAATACTAAATTGTTTGTTTTTTTGAGCTGAATTCAATGGTGCCCACAAAAATTCGATAAATTTTATTTTTCTATGTAAAAAATTCAAAAAACCCATTTTTGGGGGGGTTTATCCCCCTTTACCCCCCCTTCCAGTGGTCCGATCGGGCTGGTTCACGAACTCGTCCAATTGATTACCACTTTACACGTCCGTACCAAATTTCATAAAGATCGGACCATTTTTGCAGCCGCTATCGTGCTAACAGACACATAGATATATATATATATATAGATATATGTTAGATATATATATAGATATATATATATATATATATATATATATATATATAAATTCAAACGAATAGTATTTTTTGCTTCTGGGGGCCCCAAAACGAAAAGTTATAGTGGTCCCGAGCTTAAGTCTTACCATGAGACCTACGGTAATAGCTTCTTTCCTATAGGGGAAATTCGCTAAAAGATAAATAGTAAAAGATAAAAAGTTAAAAATGGTGAAATGGTAAATACATGTAAATGGTAATTATTTGCTATATTTTGCTGTTTTTATCAACTCAAATATAACGAGTTAGACTTAACAACTTCTTCATCATACGTAGGCAAAACAATGATGTAATTAAAAGTTTTGGCATGACATTTAAGCTACTAATTAAGATAGTTTGATGTAATTGCAGTTAAGTGTCTTGTATAAGTGCTAACGGAGAGATGCCCTTAGTTGTTTACAAGCATTGGTTAATGTGTTCGACTGATAAGGATAGGGAAGTGTTACTTAAGAAACACCCATATTGGGGATTCAGGGCGGAGAAAAACGTTTTTATTATTAATAAGGTTCATAAATCAATATACATTTTTAAACCCGTTATAGATTAAAAGACTTTGGACGGGTTTTCTAGATCAATTCATATTGGGTAGGTAGTGTAAACACAAAGTTTATTATGGTCTAATATGTGCAGGTTTATATTAAATGGGCAAAATATTAAACTGTCATTAAAAAAATGTATTGGGTTAAAAGTATGAAAAACATAGGTTATTTTCCTAAATGTTCCATTCAGTTGTGCTACGTAAAAAACGTTTCTGTTAAGATAACACTACAAAATTATGAATTAAATAGTAAACATCTTAAAATGTAAACAAAAGCTAATAATGTATTGTATGTGAACATAGTTTCAGTAATTGTTTTAGCGAAGAAGCTATTACAATATGTCTCAATGTAAGACATAAACCCGAGACTATCATAACGTTTTTTTGAGAGTTACGTAACGTTCGATCGTTGATTTTACTTGATGAGAAGTTTCGCATAAATTATTTATTTCAGCATTTGAATTTCACTGAATATACGGTCAACTGTAACGGGGGGTTATTAGAAATTGAGCTTTACAGAAAGGTAGATAAACGTACTAAACGCAATTTACTCACACCAGTTGATGCTCGGTCTTTAAAGGGGGAGCGCGCACATAGTGGGTCTGGCGTGTTTGCAGCTGACTGTTTACCAACACAGGCAGCACAGGCGACGCCGACGCCGCGCCGCGAACGACAGCGAATACAAATAGACCTCGTGCAATGTGCTAACGACACACATCGCAGCGCCGGCAGAGGCAGGTGGCCGGGTCACAAGCCTCTCACATCCGATATGACTAATATGCGACCCACAATCACCACTCAGCACTCAATGTAGCCAGAAAATCACATCAGCCACTCGTAACTTTGATCTAAAGTTAACTAGGTGCAGCTTTCTTAACTTTTGAACCATGGCGAGTATTAAACAAACTGCACATTTTGACATTTACATTAATTTATTCGTTAATTTCAATCAAGAGTTTCGTTTTGTTGTGCCTGGCTTCGTTGGAAATTTAAAAAGTTCACGTCAAACTAGGATGCTACACTGCAGAGTGGCAAAATGTTCAAGTAGCCTAGTAGATAGCCAAGACAAAAACACGCTGTATGAGACTGCTAAGGAAATGGAAGTAACCGGAGAAAACGTATTTATAAATCTTAGTACTCATCAGAAAACTGATGCATGAACTTACTTACACTTTATCGTAAATTGCAGGTTAAAGCAATCTAAATACTGCATAGGAAAAGAATTGATGGTGATAACTACCAAATCCATAACTATGACCGCAGAAATCTTAACCCCCAAAACTTATCAGGATTAAAGACATAGTCTACTGAGTGTTTTTAAAGTCCTGATTTTTCTATTCCCAATTTAAGGTGGAAAGCTATCCTACTTTAAACTGGACCTAGCAACCCCATATGCGGTTGAATACATGAATAGTGTAAATAGTACAAGCACAAGTACAAGTACAAGTACAAGTAGCAGGCAATGATAAAACTTGTCTATATAAAGCCCAAATTACCCTAGCAGGCAATGATAAAACTTGTTGTCTATATAAAGCCCAAATTACCCGGAACTTTTGAGAAAAACCACAAGTCCGACATCAGGGCCGGCTCCAACATAGGCAAACTAGCGACCGCCTAGGGCGCCAGGGCCTCAGGGGCGCCAAAGGGAGCGCTGGGCAGCCCCATCGGTCAAAAAGTAGGGAGCAAAATAAAATCAATCTATCTTTTTCAAAGAAACGTTGGACATAAGCTTTAAATTAAAATTCAAGTAATGTTTAAATTGTAAGATTATAACTCAATTCAGGAATTAAGTGCTCCACTCGCAGTTACTTATTCAATCATTAAATTCTTAAAACTTTATCTCCAATGGTGGAATCCCGTACACTTTACTACAATTCAATACTTAGCACACAAAATTCTCAGCTCTTGGTGATTCGCTGCTATGTAGTTTGGGTTTCCTTTTTTATCTTGAAGTTTTAGCCAAGATAGCCCCTTATTTGACCAAACATTAAGTGAAAATATCGTATAACTATACATGATACTTTAACGCTTAAAAGTCTTTTCTCAATTCTTTTGGAATAAGTGTTAATCAATAATTAACCACAAAGAGAAGCATAAAATTAATTCATTTTAATTGGTTTTAATCGTTCAAATGAAAACAAGAAAGGCATCTTAGTGATTGGATTTTACCCTTTCATCAAATTGTTCATTGTGTAACAGTTTTTTTCTCTAGCCCTGATCGTCCATACTGAACAGATAGGAAACAAGGGCTGGGGCGCCAAGTAATACCTTCGCCTAGAGCGCCAAAAACTCTTGAGCCGGCCCTGTCCGACATCCACCAACCCCAGATTTCAGTTTTTGACCAAATTTTCCCGAAGAGTACAAATTAAATATAAATTAAAGGGCTGAACAGCAGATAAATTTGTACAATTTATATAATTTCAGATCTGTTACAAAACGCTAACATGGGCACCTTCATTTAGCCTGTTCAAAGGTTGAAACGGACTTTAAACATCAAACTTGTTTCAAGTACACATCAAACTTAATTCAAATAGCAATACTTTAGTTTAAACTACAAGAGTTGCGAGTCTACTGAGGGGACAGCGGTGTGTTGAGTATGCGGCGCGGCGCGAGGACGCCGCTACGTGCGGAGGCCCTCACCTCGTCACACCCGCCAACACGATTTCCAGTCCTCCATAGAAATACCCGAAAGTCGGGTATGTCACAATGCTTCAGAATTTATACTGAACAAATATTCCAGTGTTTAATTCAAATATTTTTACGGTTTAAAGAGGATTTCACGCTCAAAAACATTTTGTAAAAGAATATTAGATTTTTCGTTTATTATTTTAGGGTTGTTACTTAAAGATTCAAGCGTCATTGCAATCTTAAGAAAGTTATCAAAACGCGTACATAGAAAAAAACTCGGTTTGAATTCCCTATAAAATGTGCAACAATTGTAGTATTTCAAAGTTTTATACCCAAACGTACAACGATTTAAAATTGGAACGGAACGGTTGTGTCGGTTGAAGAAGCTGTGGCAGGGCAGAGGTTGGGCCGGGTCAGATAGCGACCGCGCACTGTGTGGCAACTTCAGTATATCTCGCTCGATACTTCCCATGTTTATGTAACGTATCACATGTTAGGTATACAGAACGAGGAGAGGAACTGAGGAGGATGTAGAACTATCCTGTAAATTAAATGGATCAGGGTGAGAATAAGATATCCTCCTGGCATGTGATGTCGAGTGCAGCCATAGAAGATATTCATCTCAGTGTTATGGTGGAAACCAACCACTTATCACTGATAACATTAAAGTCAGCAGACAGACGAAACTTGACAACACAGTACGATGTCCGTTGTTGTCGGTGACAGAATACTAATCACTCATCAAACACGGAATATTAAATAATGCCAAGTTCCACTTAACCGGCACCGGATAAGTAATGATGCTCTGCAGTCCGGATTACTCGGCTACCTTTGGGAATAATATGCTTGACAAAACAATAGCTAAATTCAGCTTAAACAGATTATATGATATTGACTTTTTAATATTATTATGATTTTCTTAAGATTTTGATAAGTTGTGATATATGTCTGGGCGTCAGCTAGACCTGCAATTTTGGGTGGACAAAGGATTTTTTACTGACTCGCTGGTTACGGATCTGCCGGGTGCGTCTTAGGCACTCTTGGGCAAACACTACCGTGTTAGAAAAATGAATACCAAAAATTGTTTTTCAATAATAACTTGTTGAAGAAAGACATTATTAAACTCTGTAAGGAAGATTTATGGGGTTTCTATCATATTTAAGATTCTGAACAACATATTAAAAGTTAACCAAAGTTTGACCACGAGAAATAGCTTATTTTCAAGATGGCGTCAAAAGCATTAAAGATTTAGGAAATGATTACCGTACATGATATAAAATTTCGCCGCAATCATAGATCCGCCATATTGGATGCAATTATGTAATACATTTGTTCAAAAGTAAACATAGCGTTGTGCCACTCCATTACAAACTAGATCAATGCCAGTTCGGCTGATTGCATTGCCGAAGTACGTTTTTGAAAATCTTTATGTTATCAACATAGGCCCTAACGTTCAATATTTTAATGTTTCTAGCTTTGAATATTTTTTGAATTGTTTTTGTTATACAGAATCTTTGGTTCTATAATCATAGTATGCAGATCGTTTTAATTTGAATCAGCGCGGGAAACTGAAATAGCGCAAAAAATCCGAAACAGATGAATCAATATCCAACCAAATTTGCAGGTCATCGTAAATTATAATGGGTCGACGCCAAGGTCAAGTTACAAATCTAAGAAACACATGATTGTTATTTTAGCCCTGTCAAATCTGTATTCCACAAACTCGGCGCCCTCTCGGTCCACATTACACCGGTTTGCGGGACTTCACTGCAGTAGAATACCACAAGCTAGGATAAATGACTAGGGTCTCCGGAATCTAAGATGTTAAAGTATTTTTAAAATTCATAATAGCGAAGGATTTGTAATTATTATTTAATTTGTTGGACTTTTCCTATCGCTTCTCAAAGAGTTGCGTATGTGAGTGTGAGTGGTCGTGTGTGCGTGTCGTGCCACTGCCAGCTTGGAGGCATTGCCGGCAGTAAGGTATATGTTTTTGTTTTAATTTCCTGTGCCCTTTATCATGTAATATGTTTTAGTTTTAATTTTCTTTCTGTATTAAGTATGTTTAATGTGTTTTGTATGAAATTTTGTGTGAGTGAGATTTCTGTTGAATGTTGGATGAATGTAATTGTATGTCAAAAAAACAAAAAAAACAAAAAAAACCAAAAAAAGTAGGTTAAATAAACATAAGTAGGTTAATGTAACTTTAAGTAGGGTCACTTGAAAACGAGAGGAGTTTCAATACCTCTCGAAACGTAGTGTAGTTTAAACACTAGAAGCGATAGGAAAAGTCCAACAAATTAAATAATAATGTTAAAGTAATTCTGCGTACTCCAACGATGGCGCAATGTGGAAACTGACATTCCAGTCACCAAAAATTAAACCTCGCTACACAACTATTTCATCAACGTTTGCCATGTACTGGCCCGGTAACCCTTGCCTACCAACGATATTTAATTTTAGAAAGAGGCGTACCATAGAAATTGACAATTGACATGATTGACCTTCATTGACGTCTGAAAACTCAAAGTTCAGGGAAATGAAATGCGAATATGAAATGTTACAATCACGAACCACTTCATTTAACACAACATATGTTTTAGAGCTTGTAGTTGTCTTGGGACCTTTGATACAATGTTGATGTTAAATCCACTAATGGATGAGACATGTTTCTGTCACAAGGACCGGATGGGTTCTCTTACAACCAGTCGCGGCGAGAACCAGACCAGTTTATTGCGACAGAGGCTCTCATGTGACAGGGCGAGCTGCCGCTGCTGGCCACCGCAAAAAGCTACTGTCATAAATGTTTCCGAAAATCTACGAACATGTTTACTCGAAAATAAAGTGGAAATTTTAATCCTTCGAAACACTGAAATAAATGTTCCGTGCATAGATTAAGTTATCTGTTGAACCGATCATTGCTCGGTAATATGTAATTTTACCAGTTCATCACACTGCTAAAAAGAAATCTGTCTTTCTCTTTTTACACGTTTTTAAAAATCCTGGCAAACTTCATTCCACACGCTGAATTATATAGTGGGATTCCTATTCGTATTTGGTATCATTTTTCTCGTAATTTCACGAAGATTACAAATATGTTATGATCATTAGTTGAAATTGATGTATAAAAAAAGGCAATTACTCACTTAAGACCCTAGTGCATGAGTCATCTACCTGCCGGTCAAAGGGTAGTGGGGCCGGCCGCTCCGCGTTGGTGAGTGTGCGTGCGAGAGCAAGGGTCGTCTCAATCCCTTACACGCCATGCGAAATGGAAAACCGAATAGTGGGATTCCTATTGAAAAGTGCCTAAGATCGCAAACAGCTATGGTGAATTACTTATTTTAATTTCATTTTTGTTGTTTATTTCTTTGCTTTCATGGCAGGCAACTCATTAAGCCACTTTTTTATTTTCAACTTTTTTTGTATTTATTAAATTTCTGTGGGTAATGTGACTAATATAAAAAGTATCATTTGCAAGGTAAAAATGTAATTATAAGGATACGTTTCAAATGTTGTGTCAAAGGATATGTTTCAAAGTTCAATGCCATTTGATTGTCCCATAAACAAGGTGACATAAAGAAAGCATTTTTTTTTACTAATTGTACACAAGTTATTTTGGGAATTCAAGTTTCAGGTATATCAAAAAATACTGAGGTAGTATTGTAATATTTATATTATGATGCCTGGTTCATAGTTCATATATTCATTATTGTAGTAATACCTTTCCGCAACTGAAAATTTAGGCCTAAGGCCTTATTTTTTATCGCATCTTGTCTTCAGAAATCGGATATTTTATTTGTTTGAAACTACATAAATTGATTCTTTAACTTAACTGAACCATTATTAGACTACCGTTAATAACTTAACACACTCTTGGCATCACTTTGGCTTTTTTAATTTCATCAAAAAGTCCCGGACAATGTTTGGTTTCCCTCACCGAAGTGGGGTGCTTGATTATTTATTTAGCAGGAGGAAGAAATCCAACCAAGATATTCAGTTTTACGTAGGGGTGTGCGATTACTCGATTATCGAGCTTTGTCCGAGCCGAGTTTAGTCTATTCGACTCGACTCGATGTTTTGAAAAATACTCGGAAGTTTGAGTAAAGTAGTTACTCCCACCGTTTACCCGGAATTGTTACGCGCTTTCGCATTTTACGGCCGTTTTCACACAGTCATGAACAGCCACCATAAAACTTTAGTTATTTCACTGTACTTGAAATTGAAGTGGTTTTGAGTTATTAATATCAATAAATTCATTTTAGTATTGTTTTCCTTTCTACAATTTGAGATATTTTCTTACCCGATCTTTTCAGATCGTTTCTATTCAACGAGACAGATTTAACTTTTATTTTTAAACTTACAAAAATATGTTACAAATAGGCCTACTCTTTTTTAAAGCAAACAGGTGCAGATGTTGCTTGGTTTTTACCTCCTCGGGCTGAAAGTTTAATCAAATATTGAATAATGATCAATATAAAATTATGTTAAGAGTGGCTTTAATAATTGTAGTTAAATTTCATTTAAAAACAGGTTTAGTTCTAAGGGGAGTCTCTACTAAAAATTCTAAAATCATTATTAAAGGTAATTTCAAGTAAATAACCATGTATTATACTTCAAATGGACCTAAAACCACTATTCCTAATGTCATTTATTAAAAAAATTTTATAGGGCCTAAAATTATATTTTACCGATTTTTTCAAGGTTTTTTAAAAACCGTTATTCCAAGAAAATTATTGGACCTACACAATGTTCAAAGGTATCATTTTGTTCAGCATTAAATTTAGTTAAAAATCACGTATTTTTAGTTATGTAAGCAAAAAATTACTATTTTTAATTTTCCTTCAAACTTTGTACTCTCTCTTGTATATTTTTTAGTAAAATTTAAGATTATAGAATTTCTTATCCGCTGATCCAAACCTATTCAAAATACGTGATTATTTAGATAATTTATCTTTGATAACCCAAAAAATTTGATGACTGTAGCTTCAGTAGTTTTTTTGGAATATCAAAAGTTATATACTGGATACAGTAAAAATGCTACTTTCGGTAATCGCGAGTTTTCTAAAGAAGTGTTTCATGGAAATATATGCCAAAATAAAGCAAAAAATTATATTTATTGATACATTTTCAATTTATATAATTGGTACATATTAAATATGACACAGTAACAATATAAGAGTGTCAAAATAATTTTTTTACACGAAAACAATACGAAAACCGCGAATTTTGTTTTCTGCATAGCAACGTATAATATGAATTTTATGCCATAATAAAGTTGATAAAAACTATGTAATTTGGTTTTTTGTATTCAGGAATAAACAAGTAAAAATTAGGTGTACAATTTTTTTGAAATATTCAAGATTTTTGGCCATTTTTAATAGAGACTCCCCTTAATTCATAGGAAAACTTCCCAGTTTAGGCTAATAACTAAAAAATATTACATAGTATGTGATCATTAATAAGTATGATAAATATTAACTTCTACTATACAAAATACTCGACTCGAAAAAACTCGAAACTCGCGAGTATTTTTTTAAACTCGACTCGACTTCAAAAATCACTACTCGCACACCCCTAGTTTTACGTTTAGAGTAAGGTAGGAGAAATCACGAGGAATCAGCAAATTAGCTCAAAATAAGTGCGGGAGTGAGAAAAATTAGGCAATTAGGCTCAACTTTTTCTGCCAGCTGTTACAAATAAATGAGCGGGTGCCTGAAAGTATTTTAAAGGGCTATTTATATAAAAAAATACACATTCAAATTTTATTGTGAACGAAACTGCGAGTAACTGTTGCAAAGAAAATTTCCATCATCTTCATTAAAATTTAATAACAATAAGTGTAACCAACAAAAATATCATTAATTGTGAACCATGTTAAAAAAGCTAAATAGTTCCAAGAAATCGCATGTAAGTTATGTAGTTTGATAGTGGCTAAACAGACATGAAAGTATTATTGAACGGGGATGTGCTGATAAAATAACTGTACTTACCTTTTATTGAATAGCCAATACACAAGACCTCCCAAAATGCACCATTCAAAAAATCCCGGCATGCCGCCGTTCACAACGTAAAAAGAAAACATAGTTCTGGGTTTTTATTTGCACATAATAATAGCACTAACAATTCAACTAGTGAGGCATCAATTCTACCTATTTACATGATTTTTAGCGACTGTTACCGAAAGTTAATTTGAGAGCCTTTAACGGAGCATAAACAAAATATGAGCTTTTGCCTTAAGAAAATATAATATTTAGCAGAGTTATATCTCGGGACTAGCTATATCGCGGGTAATACTCTCTATTGCACGTAAGACTTTTATTGATTTTTCATCAATAGGACCTACACGTTAAAAACACAGTTTGATGGATCAAAAATCTCTCTTCAAGGTCCTCGCAAAAACAATTTCGAGTCAAACCGTCTCCAACAAGAGTAGCCTAATACGCGCGCCCTAAATATTTATCCTAAGGAACGAGTTGCGTCACACACGTTGCTCACGCATCTGGAACAGACGTGGTTCAGGACCCAGAAAAGCTAACATAGTGTCAAATGTGGGTATGTCGTTTTTTGTGACCCGACGAATTTTTTAACGACTGAACGCTCGATGAGGACGATTGGGTCGGTCTTGGTGTTTTTTTTCAGGGGAGGTATATAACTGGCGAGCCATTTTCATTGCTGATTCCGTTTGCCATAAATTGAATTCAGCTTGGACGGAAATAAAATGAAATATTATTTATTACAGTAACTTCGACTTGAAATTACTACAAACCGGAATAGAAGTTTAGTTTACGAGTGAAAGAATTTATTGATTTCATCATGTTATTTATATTTCCCTACATATCCACCGCAGTCTTTCAATATACCTACAAACGGAAATTATTTTTTGTCCAATTTAAATTCTTTACTATGATAAGAATATCAATTTAATGTTTTAATGATATGGCTACATTTAACTGGAACATCTGCCAAATGCGAATATCACTGTACAATGTATAATGTATGTTCTGTTCCAAATGAATCATTAATGTATGATCTTTATATGATACTTATTTGCTATTATATGATATTAATGATGTTTTAACCTCATCAAATGAGGTTTTAGGGGTTCACGTATTTAATTACTGACATACTGATGGCAAAAAATTTAGATCTTAAAATCGTTTAGTTTGTTATTTTTTTATTGTTACCGTCTTCCAAATTCAATTACAGCGATTTTGAAGCGATAAACAGCACGTAGTCCAATATTATTCAAATCTATTGTTTTAGGGACTACGGTATTTTATTCTCATAAATAAAACTGAACACCTTTTTTTCAAAATACGATGTGATAACATCATACGTCAGTCAAACATGCTAGCTCGTTTAATAACAACACAAATTTTGTTAAGAACGCAATGGGACTAAAAATAGCAGCTTGTAAAAGATTTAGATAATACGTTAAATGTCTAAATACCATTAAATTGGCATGGGGGAAAATTGCTTATCAAACAAATTATTTTTAAACAATGGGGAAAAATTCAAGATAATTTTAAATGCAATTAAATATACGAGAAAGAAGTACATTTTATGCATAGTGGTTCGATTCATCAATTTCTTTGAAAAAGGCTTTATTACTATTACTAGTGTAACAAACGGTATTGTATAAAAAAATAAATTCGACGCAGGCGCATTATGTGGAAGGAAGAAAAATATTAACAGTATTTTTAATTAATATTATACTATGATTATTAAGTCAATCAAATCCATGGTCCAATTTGTATGTAATCTTTATGCAAGCTTATAGTTTTATACGAAGATCTATTAACGAACAATTGAGCAATGTTTACAATTTTAATTTAAATAAATCAAGCTATGAGTTATTTTCTCAGGATTCGGCTAGAATGATGAAAGATGGCTGAAATATGCCAGATATAACGTAGAGAAACAGCCCTTAATCACTTCAGTTTGTAACAAAGGCATTTAAAAATTATGTAATTTGCATTTGGAATCGGGATAGTCGATACTAAATTAACTCTGCTATTTTCAACCAGAATTGTTTTCATTGTCAACAGAATATGAACTTGAATAATATCAGTGACACTTATCGGTTATCTTTTACGTCTCCGTAAACATTTTAACAAATTCAATTAATCCCGCAAAAAATGAAATTAACTAATTAGTTTACTAATTAATCGGTTTGGGACGGTTTTATTCGACTTGACATTTTATTACAGAACTAGTAACGAATGATACCTCACGAGTGTTTAGATACACATTCACAGAGGGCACACAGGGAATGACGAAACACACAAGAGCATAGCAGCGCGCTGCAGCGGCGACTGAGAGAACGACGAGGCTGAGCCGCGCTATCACGTGGTGATAAGCGACTTCGCACCGTGCCGCGGCGACCCTCGCCCGGTCAAAGATCCCGCGTAGCCTGAATAGGAGGGGCCCATCTACCAATTACGTATTTTAAATATTATGTGGGGGAGGGAGTCTAAAATAAAATTACGACCTTTAACGGTTTGAGCACACTTAGACGTATCAAATAGAAAAATTTCCCTCAGCTTCTCTAGAGGGGCCCGAGCTCACCTAAGCAAACCTTGCGGAAGCACAGCGCGGCACGAAGAAACAATTTCAACGCTATTGATAGAAGTGCGGGGAGTTCAGCTAAATTCAGAGCCCTTCTCAGCGACATCCGTGTCTCGCACCGCACCAGGGCTCCGCCGCTCCTTTCATTTACTGGCTGCCGCATGAGCTGGACCCCCGCCACCCACGGCTATCCCTCCCACCAGGGCTCCGCCGCGCCTTTCGTCTTGCCGGCTGCAGCCTGAGCCGGACCCCCGCCACCCCCGGCCATCCCTCCCACCAGGGCTCCGCCGCGCCTTTCATTTACCGGCTGCAGCCTGAGCCGGGCCCCCGCCACCCCCGGCCATCCCTCCCACCAGGGCTCCGCCGCGCCTTTCGTCTTGCCGGCTGCCGCCTGAGCCGGACCCCCGCCACCCCCGGCCATCCCTCCCACCAGGGCTCCGCCGCGCCTTTCGTCTTGCCGGCTGCAGCCTGAGCCGGACCCCCGCCACCCACGGCTATCCCTCCCACCAGGGCTCCGCCGCGCCTTTCGTCTTGCCGGCTGCCGCCTGAGCCGGACCCCCGCCACCCCCGGCCATCCCTCCCACCAGGGCTCCGCCGCGCCTTTCATTTACCGGCTGCCGCCTGAGCCGGGCCCCCGCCACCCCCGGCCATCCCTCCCACCAGGGCTCCGCCGCGCCTTTCGTCTTGCCGGCTGCCGCCTGAACCGGACCCCCGCCACCCCCGGCCATCCCTCCCACCAGGGCTCCGCCGCGCCTTTCATTTACCGGCTGCAGCCTGAGCCGGGCCCCCGCCACCCCCGGCCATCCCTCCCACCAGGGCTCCGCCGCGCCTTTCGTCTTGCCGGCTGCCACCTGAGCCGGACCCCCGCCACCCCCGGCCATCCATCCCACCAGGGCTCCGCCGCGCTTTTCATCTTACCGGCTGCAGCCTGAGCCGGACCCCCGCCACCCCCGGCCATCCCTCCCACCAGGGCTCCGCCGCTCCTTTCATTTACTGGCTGCCGCATGAGCCGGACCCCCGCCACCCACGGCTATCCCTCCCACCAGGGCTCCGCCGCGCCTTTCGTCTTGCCGGCTGCAGCCTGAGCCGGACCCCCGCCACCCCCGGCCATCCCTCCCACCAGGGCTCCGCCGCGCCTTTCGTCTTACCGGCTGCAGCCTGAGCCGGACCCCCGCCACCCCCGGCCATCCCTCCCACCAGGGCTCCGCCGCTCCTTTCATTTACTGGCTGCCGCATGAGCCGGACCCCCGCCACCCCCGGCCATCCCTCCCACCAGGGCTCCGCCGCGCCTTTCGTCTTGCCGGCTGCAGCCTGAGCCGGACCCCCGCCACCCCCGGCCATCCCTCCCACCAGGGCTCCGCCGCGCCTTTCATTTACCGGCTGCCGCCTGAGCCGGACCCCCGCCACCCCCGGCTATCCCTCCCACCAGGGCTCCGCCGCGCCTTTCATTTACCGGCAGCCGCCTGAGCCGGACCCCCGCCACCCCCGGCTATCCCTCCCACCAGGGCTCCGCCGCTCCTTTCATTTACCGGCTGCAGCCTGAGCCGGACCCCCGCCACCCCCGGCTATCCCTCCCACCAGGGCTCCGCCGCGCCTTTCATTTACCGGCTGCCGCCTGAGCCGGACCCCCGCCACCCCCGGCCATCCCTCCCACCAGGGCTCCGCCGCGCCTTTCATTTACCGGCTGCCGCCTGAGCCGGACCCCCGCCACCCCCGGTAATCCCTCCCACCAGGGCTCAGCCGCGCCTTTCATTTACCAGCTACCGCCTGAGCCGGACCCCCGCCACCCCCGGCCATCCCTCCCACCAGGGCTCCGCCGCGCTTTCCATCTTACCGGCTGCAGCCTGAGCCGGACTCCCGCCACCCCCGGCCATCCCTCCCACCAGGGCTCCGCCGCGCCTTCCATCTTACCGGCTGCCGCCTGAGCCGGACCTCCGCCACCCCCCGGCCATCCCTCCCACCAGGGCTCCGCCGCGCTTTCCATCTTACCGGCTGCAGCCTGAGCCGGACCCCCGCCACCCCCGGCCATCCCTCCCACCAGGGCTCCGCCGCGCCTTCCATCTTACCGGCTGCCGCCTGAGCCCGACCCCCGCCGTCGCTCCCCCGGGATGGAGATGCAGCGTCAAGTCCCGTGCCGGGGCTGCCTCATAAAAACTATATACAGGCGGTTGACTTTAAAACCCGAAATCTCAGCAATGGCTCACCAGACTGGACTAAAACAAAAAATAAACTGAAGCTTATTGAATATTAAGTTATGACATGAAAAAAAGAAACTTCTTCACTAAACATCTGTCTCACTGGTAAGGAGAAAGCGGGCTGTTTCCCATCATTGCCGCCACGCGGTACTGCCGGCCGGCCAGTCGTTGCATTTTTAACGCAACCCGTGTGTGTCCTGTCCTAATATATCCTCCTTAGTGCGGTGGCGTCAAATCAACATTTCGGAAGGAGTAGAGAGGGTGGCTAGTTTTCGAGGCAATCGTGCAAGGTGGCTATCGGTCGTGTTTGGTGGCGTCCAATCACCACCTCAGAATATAGAGGGTGACCAAATCATAAAATAATTATTATATATTATATTAAACAATTATATCATTCTTAATTGTGTTGTAATCCGCAATGTTTCTTCATCGAAAGCATTGGAATTTGTACAAACAATATATATGAAATATTTATATTACAAAAATATAAAATGATGAAATTTAAAATTTAGGATTATAATAATTAGAGTAAACTAGAGATCGCCTGCAGGTCGAATATCAACCAAAAAATATTTTTATTGTAATTATATATGAATTGGTAAACAGGAAATATCACTGTGCACGGCTCGGCCCACAAGTACTAAAATATAATGAGAGTAACATTACATTCTTAGTGACTTGATAAAAAAGAAGCTAAGAATGATTGGAAATCGATTTTATATTTGTGGTTTTATCATTGTTTTCTCATCATTTTACAGTTTGATTTTTTAAACTATGAACTTCTTTTGTTTGAAGTAAAATCAAATGTTTCTGTTTATCTTGTAATGCTTTCATTTACTATGTGGGAAGCCTGTGAGACAAATGCAGTTTCCAACAATTATACCCTCACTTGCTCAAGATAATCAGGTTTTTGAAAGTGATGCTCAAAAACTAACTGGGTACAGTGATGGAAGTTGTCAAGATTGGAGGCAGTGTTGTAGCTGTCTTTCAGTGAGCAATTCCAGTTCCCCACCAGGGGAGGCTGGGCTTGATGGCAGGGTGGGCGGAGGTCTATTGGCGACCAAGATAAGGGCCAATATGAGGGCCACCTGATCCCCTGAGACCCAGGACCACAGCATCCACTGGATAAAGGTTTTTTTTTGCCCACCCAATCTAAGCTTGGCTGAACCTATTCCATCTGCTTACCTATTTCTTTTTCCTTTTGCTTCCCTTGTATTCTACAAAAGGCTGTGATCCTAAGGGAAAATGGAGAGGAAACTTGCTTTCCTTTCTGGTAGCCGTACACAGGGCCGCCCCGAGGCTAGTAGGCGCCCAGGGCGAGATTTTGATATGCGCCCCCTCAAAACTAATTGGTCTAAATACTATATTTATAAAAAAATAAACAATACAATGGACTTAAAGTTCTCACAATTATTTTATATATTTATGCTATTTTGACTTATATTTTTTAGTGCTGGAATTGGTGTGTTATATTAAAAACTACAGTTGATTCGAAAAGATTCATTTTATTAATCAAAACTGTGAGACACACACTTCATAATAGGACATCAATCAACAACACAATCCGACAGCAGTACTGACAACATTAAACAACATAATTCCCATAGAAACTTGTACAGAGCAATATTACCCTATCACTAGATTACAATGACATATATTACAACACCCTCCCTTAATCTAGTGATACTCTTACCACAAATCTTTTCATTAGGCCTATTTCAACCCAATACCTTCTGTGCAAAATACATGTTTAGCTTTAGGTAGTCCTTTTGTCATTACATCTGCTAACATTTTATCTGTAGGCAAATACTTTAATACTACTTTGTTAGACTTCACAGTTTCCCTAATGTAATGGAATTTTGTATCAATATGTTTTGTTCGATTGTGAAAAACAGGATTGTACACTAACTTTTGAGCGCTTTGGTTGTCATTAAAGACTACTATGGCTTCATTATAATCAATAAGTTCTTTCAGTTTGTCTATTACAGTTTTTGTCGTATCCATTGTGAGTATATAATTTCACAATCACGATTTAAACACAGAAACTAACTGTCCACACCAATTTCCAAGGCAATGTGCTTTACATAACCTCACATTTAATTTAAGGTTATTCACATTTCACATGAAATATTTCAACTTTTAAATTACTGCAGCACTGGGCCCATAACCACTTATATTTTTTAGTGCTGGAATTGGTGTGTTATATTAAAAACTACAGTTGATTCGAAAAGATTCATTTTATTAATCAAAACTGTGAGACACACACTTCATAATAGGACATCAATCAACAACACAATCCGACAGCAGTACTGACAACATTAAACAACATAATTCCCATAGAAACTTGTACAGAGCAATATTACCCTATCACTAGATTACAATGACATATATTACAACATTTTGTTGGTAGCAACAAATCAAGCAAATGGATAATTAATTTTCATTGCTACTAGTTAACCTTGTTTTATATCATCAATAAACTTGTAGACTATCATAGGCGAAACAAAACCTCTCGAATAAGAGTCCTTTGTATTTTTATAAATTGATTCCAGAGTAAACGTAAATCTGAATTATTTTGTCAGACAGATCCATCTGTAAACTTGGGCTTTATTTCGTAATGGGATCACTAGTACAAGTTATAAATCACTAACAGGGGTAATTCTATGGAAAATATTTGTGATCGCCAATTTGACTAACTATAAAGTCAGTATAAACAGGTTCTTAGCCCCCGTTTCAAGGATTACTAGTAGATTAAAAATGTTGACTTTGATCTTTTTAAAAGGGGCAGTCAGCAATTTTCACTATATAGTGTTTACTAGTTGCTGTTTAATGACTTGTTAGTAGGTTTTCTTGTGAAGCCTGTTTTGAAACGGGAGCCTGATCTAACGTAAAGGCTTACATTTGCTATTATCACAACCTCTACGCCAAAAGCACTAAATGAATAGGCCTACTATATTTTATAAATCTCAATTTGTATCAAGAGGACGTTAGCCTACATATTTAGCAAAACTCAATACTATTATGATTTGCGTGCTTATGTACTAGAATGACATTTTTTTGCCCATATAGGTACTTATCTACGACATATTTTATGGAGTTTCAGTTATTGCTTATTGCGAATAGAAACAACCTATTTTTAATAGCCATTTGATTAAATGTTTACGCTTCTTTCGAGGATTTTTTGTGCGTTATAACGCGTCAGCGATATTTTTTCTCTTATACAACTGCGGGACCCTCGGCCACGGCGCCCCCTTAGCCGCGATCGCCCCAGTCGCCCCGCCCTTGGGGCGGCCCTGGCCGTACAAAAAACAAAATAATGACTGAAGTACCCTCACAGGATTTTCTGTGTGTTGGGGAAACCCAAACTACCAAATCCCCCCCACACAAAAAGTTTTTAAAAAATATGACCAAAATACAAATAAAAACCTTGAGTTTCCTCAGTTTATAAACAAATGTTGAACAAATTATGTATAGAGCAGTTTTAAAATTAGGTGAAAAAGAAAATCCCTTAAAATTGGTACTTCAGAGGCAAAGATAAATGTTATAACAAATTATTTTCAAAAAATAGGTGTGTAAATGATTTATACAGAATGAGCTTTCAATGCCCCCCCCAAACTTTTTTCCACGTTTTTTGAAATATAATCCCAGACCACCCCCAAACATTGTTGGAGAGTAAGTATTTCATTTTGAGTTGGTGGCTATTCTCAGTCGCCTTTTAGATCCGTTAGTTATTTCAAATGGTGTTGTGACCCATCATTTTCAACTAATTTTTCATGCTGAATTGAATAGGCCTACCATAATCTATTTTGAGCTATCATTTTATTTTTTGGGATATCGCCATTATTTGAGATTATAAACAAACAGATCCGGATAATCTGAGGTTTACTGTAACTGTCTTATAGTGAAAACATTAAGCTCATTAAAAATAGCTGCTGTTTAATTTATTTAAATAAAAATATTTATTTTTTCAGGAAATTAATATTTTTTAAGAACCTCGAAATATTCAAATAATTGTTTAAAATTATTAGTTTCGTCATGGAGTTTATTATCTTAGCATATTAATTTACAAAAATATTTATACTAGGCCTATTTACAGATATCAAACATCATAAATTAATTTTAAAAAACAACATTAAAATAGGCTAGTTATATTTATTTGCTTTTTGAGAAATAGTAAAACTTGTGCGTAGGGTAGGCCTAAAGATAGAAATCGGAAATTTTTGAGTCATAGTCGTAGGGTTCAAGGGAAATTTCAAGGGTCCAAACAATTTCTGCACCCATGCATAATAGATCCAACGGTCAGGTTTGAGTCATGCAAAGAACAACCAGATGAAGTCAATAATGAATAGCAAAGTATTTACCATCCAAGGAATATTATGAAGACAAGAAGAAATCAAAAGAAACACAAATATTTGGATTATTAATGGGATTGAAGGAACAATAGGCCAAACTGAATGTTTTGAAAATATTTGAAATGTGTTAAAATTTTACAAGAAAAATTATATCTCATTTCAATTCCATCCATTAAGAAATTGATTCAAAGTTTGGCGAATTTTCCCTCTGGGGAAGAACTTGTTATCATGGGTCTGATTGTAAGATCTAATAGTCCAGTCAATCTGTTCCTAAAAAGAGGCGATAGGGGAAAAAATTAGGAAAAAGCTGAATTTTTCACCATTGACTACTACCGTATAGACAAGCTTCTAGCCAAAAGTCCCCACCCCTACCCCTCTTGCTTCTCCCCCTACAGCCCATTGCTGTTCTTTAAGTTTAAAAAATGCAGTATTTTGTAAAAATGACTATATCTCAGACATTATTTTAAATATCTCTTACATTTTGTTGTTTTTTGATTCCTTATGAAGAGCTCTAAAAATAATGTTATATAGTGTTTTACGATTGGTTTACTCCTTCTACGTCTATTTTCCTGTTTAATTTGGAAAAAAGCATTTTCCTTCATTTTTAACCTAAAATATTTATATATCGCTTCATAATAATGTTTACACAACCTCCTTTAGAAAGCTGTTTAGGACTAAATATTTTCTCCTGTTTATAAGCTTTAAAATGATTACATACATGACTTATTTTTCTCACATAATGCCCTGCTAATACAAGTAAAACATGTTTTTCAGCGCCTGCCACGGCTGCGCGCCACGCCACCGAAGTTTATTCAACCTGAGGTTTGAAGTGGAGGGTAAAATGGGAAAAAGCTGAATTTTTCACCATCGGCTACTATCGTATAGACAAGCTTCTAGCCAAAAGTCCCCACCCCTACCCCTCTTGCTTCCCCCTCTTAAGCCCCCCATATTTTCCAAGTATAATAAATGCAGTATTTTGCTAAAAGTCTTATAGCCCAGAAACCCTTTGAGATATGTCTTATAATTTGTTAATTTAAGATTTATAAGAAAAAATATAAAATACCCCCATTGCAGCAGACCTGCATACTCAGCGAATTTCAAGTGCAAGTGCGCTATGTTGGATATTTCAATCCAACATAGCGAGATTTTGAATGTTTTTGTAAGCTCCATAAGAATAACATGGGGAATGAGTATGCAGGTTTGCTGCTACAGGTATATTAAAACTGGGTGGTTTTAACTCAATATTTAGTAGATCTGAACTAAAAGAAGCCATTTACCAGGTTTTATCAAGATATGTTGAGAAATAAGCGAGATATATAATTTTACTTATTTCTCATAAAGTTAACATTGGGACAACGTACTGTGTTTACCACTTTTAATATCTCGGTAACCAATGGACAGAGAGCAGTGATTTAAAATACTAAATTGCTTGTTTTTTTGAGCTGAATTCAATGGTGCTAACAAAAATTTGATAATTTTAATTTTTCTATGAAAAAAACTCAAAAAACCCATTTTTGGGGGGTTTATCCCCCTTTACCCCCCCCCCCCCCTTCGGGTAGTCCGATCGGGCTGGTTTACGAACTCGTCCGAATAATTACTACTTTACACGTCCATGCCAAATTTCATTATGATCGGACCATTTTTACACGAGTTATCGTGCTTAAAGACACATAGATATATAAATATATATATATATATATATGTATGAAAATGAACGAATAGTATTTTTTTTTTTTTTTTTTTTACTTCTGGGGGCCCCAAAACAAAAAGTTATCATTGTCTCGGGCTTAGGTCTTACCATGAGTACTACGGTAACAGCTTCTTCCCTATAGGGGAAATTCACTAAAAATTTAACATAGTGATTTACGATTAATTGACTCCTTCTATGTCTATTTTCTTGATTAAATTGAACAAAAAACATTTTCCTTCATTTTTCATTTATATTTTGCCTAAAAACAAGGCTCAAATCACTTCCGTCATGAAACTGTTTTTTACTAAATATTTTCTCCTTTTAAAAGCTTTGAAATGATATCATACTTGGCTTGCTTTTCTCACATATTGCCTTGCTAATACAAGTAAAACATGTTTTACAGCGCCTGCCACGGCCGCGCGCTAGGCCACCGAAGTTTATTCAACCTGGGGTTTTAAGGGGAGGGGAAAATAGGAAAAAGCTTAATTTTTCACCATTTACTATACTATATAGACAAGCTTCTGGCCAAAAGTCCCCACCCCCACCCCCCTTGCTTCCCCCCCTACAGCCCCCCATATTTTCCAAGTATAATAAATGCAGTATTTTGCTAAATAGTCCAGGCAATGATAAGATGTATAGGGAATTTTTCGGGACACGATTTTTGACTTTGCAGCTTTGTTTGGACCAGTTAGGAGGTGAACATATCAAAAGTCTCCGTCCGTAGCCCTCCGTGGGGAAGGGAGGGGGTCTGAATGTACCATTTTTCGTTTTTCCTGAATATTTCGAAAACTATCAACTTTGGTCTAAAAATATTACAAACATATAATAATTCCTTGAAAAATGACTTTTTTGTGATCTCGCGAACACCTTTATTTCAGACCAATTTTATGATTGAGGTGTCAAATTACTGGAAATTTTGTTAATATTTCCTGAATGCTGCTCATTTTCCTTTAGGTGAAAAAGCGTTGTCCCATTGGGCATGTATGTTGCCTTTATTTTAGACCTACTTTTATGATTGAGGTGTCCAATTACTGGAAATTTTGTTAATATTTCCTGAATGCTGCTCATTTTCCTTTAGGTGAAAAAGCGTTGTCCCATTGGGCATGTATGTTGCCTTTATTTTAGACCAACTTTTATGATTGAGGTGTCCAATTACTGGAAATTTTGTTAATATTTCCTGAATGCTGGTCATTTTCCTTTAGGTTAAAAAGCGTTGTCCCATTGGGCATGTATGTTACCCACAAATTTACATGTATTTTTATGGAGGGGATATTTGTTTAAATATTAATAAAATTAGTGCTTACCTTGTAAATGGTTGGACTAAAATAGACATATTATATACTTATCTTACAGGAAATTTGATTTTCATTAATTTTCAAATTTAATAGGAAATAGTAAAAGTTAATAGTTTTCAAAATATTTAGGTAAAACCAAAAAATGGTACTTTCAGACCCCCTCCCTCCACCCGCTCAAGGTTTACGGGCGGGGACTTTTGATATGTTCACCTCCTAACTAGTCCAAACCAAGCTGCAAAGTCAAAATTTGTGTTCCAAAAGATTCCCTCTATATCTTTTCTTTACCTGGACTATTTAGCAAAATACTGCATTTAATATACTTGGAAAATATGGGGTTGGCTTTAGAGGAATAAGCAAGGGGGTAGGGGTGGGGACTTTTTGCTAGAAGCTTGTCTATATAGTAGTAGTTGATGGTGAAAAATTCAGCTTTTTCCAATTTTCCCCTCCCCTTAAAACCCCAGGTTGAATAAACTTCCATGGCGTGGCGCACGGCCGCGGTAGGCGATGTAAAACATGTTTTACTTGTATTCGCAAGGCAATATGTGAGAAAAGCAAGCCAAGTATGATATCATTTCAAAGCTTGTAAACAGGAGAAAATATTTAGTGCAAAATAGTTTCATAACGGAAGTTATTTCAGCTTGTTATTCGGCCAAAAATAAGTATATTGGTGCAAAATGAAGGAAACTGCTTTTTTCCAATTATACAAGAAAATAGACGTAGAAGGAGTAAATTAATCGTACAACACTACATTACATTATTTTTCGATTATTTTATGTGAAATCCGGAAAAAATAAAATATAAGAGGTATCACAAATAGTGTCTAAGATACAAGCATTTTAGCGAAATACTGCATTTATTATACTTGGAAAATATGGGAGGGGCTATAGGCGGGGAAGTAAGAGGGGTAGGGGAGGGGACTTTTGGCTAGAAGCTTGTCTATATGGTAGTAGTTGATGGTGAAAAATTCAGCTTTTTCCTATTTTCCCCTTCCCTAAAAACCCCAGGTTGAATGAACTTCGATGGCGTGGCGCGCAGCTGCGGAAGGCGCTGTAAAACATGTTTTACTTATATTAGCCGGGCATTATATGAGGAAAGCAAGCCAAGTATGATATCATTTTAAAGCTTATACGCAATAGAAAATATTCAGTGCATAACGGAAGTGATTTGAGCCTTTTTATTAGGCGAAGTATATATATATTTGGTTTAAAATAAAGGAAAATGCTTCTTTTCCAAATTAAACAGGTAAATAGACGGATAAGGAGTAAACTATAAAACACTACATGACATAATTTTTAGATTATCCTATGAGAAATACGAAAATAACAAAATATAGGAGATATCTCAAACGGTCCCTAAGATATAAGCAGTTTAGCAAAACACTGCAATCAATATACTTGGAAAATATGGGGGGGGGGCTGTAGGGGGGAAGCAAGGGGGGTAGGGGTGGGGACTTTTGGCTAGAAGCTTGTCTGTATGGTAGTAGTCGATGGGAAAAAATTCAGCCTTTTCCTAATTTTTTCCCCTAAAAACCCCAGATTGACTGGACTATAAGCCCGAAATCATGATAACTTTTTGTTTTGAGGCCCCCAGAGGCCAAAAACACAATTTTTTTATCGAACTTATCTTTATTACAGCCAAAAACCGTTGACTGACTGATCCAGTCACTCACTCACTGATCAAAATTTCTCAAAAACTATAGGCTTATAGCCATGAAACTTGGCACAAATAATATATTATAGAGGATCTAGAAGGTACTAACAAAGGATTTTAAAATATTTTTTCTCAAAAGGCTAAAATAATGATGGCCATTATTCAGTTTTGAAATCTTATGACGACTTATTTTACCCTGAGACTAGGTTCAATATTCTTCAAAGGCTTCACTTTAATATATGACTAATTCTTTTTCTTATTACTTTTATAAAATATATGACTGGACAGCTCCAAATATATTATGACGACATAATTTGCCTTTTCCATGGAAATACAAAAGAAAACAAAGAACTCCTAAACTACCTAAATTCTTTAATAATAATAATAATAATAATTTTTTTTTTTTTTTTTTTGGGTAGGAGGTGGAATGCGTTTACGCACACTGAGGGGCTCGTTGTCCCCTCAGTAGTGTCGGACTCCCACGAGCTCGATGTCCCGTGAACTACCGACTAAACCACCTCCCTCGGCACCGAGGACACTAGCCTGGAACTGTTTCACACATTACTTCGGGCTAGGCCTTTTATATTACGCCGCTAGGGCAACCTCCGTGGGGAAATGCTGAGGATTAAGGCCGATCGAGGTTGACCTTTTTCGCCCGAAGAATGGCCTGGACGTAGTGCTTGACACAGTTCCAGTTGCCCTCTCCCTGGAGCATAGCTCCGACGATGTTGTTTGGGCTGACGATCACGCCGATCTCAGATGAAAGCGAGGCTCGGCGGACGTGCCAACGGTCGCACTGAAAGAAGGTGTGCTCGGACGTGTCTGGGATGCCGGGGCAATACAGACAGTCCGGGCTGGCGACTTTGCCCATCCGGTGCAGATAGGCTCGGAAGTACCCGTGCCCAGAAAGAAACTGGGTCACGTAGTAATCGACCTCGCCGTGCTGCCGTTCCACCCATGGTCGGACGGAAGGTACGAGCTTGAAGGTCCAACGTCCCCTCGGCTCGGCTTCCCAGTCGCGCTGCCAGGAGTCGAAGCTGCGATTGCGCTCTTCCCTGGCAGCTGTTTCCCGGCCCACTTCAGGCCTCATCCGGTAAATCGCCTGCCTCTCCCTCGCGAGGAAGAGGACGGGAATGACTCCGGCGATCACCATCACAGCAGGCTCGGAGACTGTGCGGTAGGCTGAAGCGACCCGCAGAGCTCCTCGGCGCTGGACTCGGGCAAGCCGATCTCGAAAGACTCGCTTCTCGAGTGCGTGAGCCCATACTTACCGCCCCGTACAGCAAGACTGACTGGACGGCAGTCATGAGCAGGCGGCGCTTGCAGGAGCGAGGACCGCCGACATTGGGCATAAGCCTACCAAGGGCAGCGACACCCTTAGCGGCTTTGTCGGCGGCGCACCGGATCTGCTCGCCGAAAGACAGTCTGCTGTCGACCATGACTCCCAGGTACTTTGCAGCAGGCTTAGTCTCGAGTGTGACGTCACCTATCTGCACCGGGAACACGGTGTTAATCCTCTTTTTGGTGAGGACGACGATCTCCGTCTTACTGATAGCCAGGGACAAGCCGTGATCTCGCATCCACCCGTTGACCTTGGCCATTACCACGCTGAGCCTCAGTTTTGCCTGCTCGACGTTCCTCGCAGCGATCAAGGCAGCGACGTCGTCAGCATAGCCAACGAGGCGGGTCTCATCGGGCATGTCTAGCCTCAGCAAACTGTCGTAAGACACGTTCCAGAGATCTGGTCCGAGAATGGACCCCTGCGCAGCCCCGGAAGTGATGGGAATGCGCCGCTGGCCTTCGGTCGTGTCGTACAAAAGAACACGGTCTGACAAATACGCCTCGATCATACGCAGGAGGTAAGAGGGAACTTGGAACGTATGCTCAAGCGCCCACAGCATATCGCTCCACCTGGCGGAGTTGAAGGCGTTCTTCACGTCGAGCGTGACGAGAAGGACCACGCGGCGCGACCAGTGGTTGTGGTCCTCCGCCCTCCGCACTGCCTCAACTACCTCCTGGATAGCGTCGATGGTAGAGCGACCGGATCTGAAGCCGTACTGCTGCGGGGACAAGTCCCCCGCAGAGACGATGGCCTCGGTCAGCCTGACGCGCAAGAGCTTTTCAAGCACTTTTCCGGCCGTGTCGAGCATACACAGGGGTCGGAAAGAAGAAGGGGTCCCCGGTGTGCTCTTCGCCTTCGGGATAAGAACAAGGCGGGCAACCTTCCACGAAGAAAAGAAAACGCCTTCCGCCAGACACGCGTTGAACATATCGAGCAGAAGCCTTGGATTCACCTCCGCAGCGAGCTTGAGCACCTCCGCCGGAATGCCATCGGGAGCGGGCGCTCTTCTGGGTCGTAGGGATCGGACGGCGGCGGTGAGTTCCTCTTCCCGGAAAACTGGGAAGGCGCCTACCTCTCCGAATTCCCTGACTGGCCGAACTGGGTGGCTGGGAAACAGTGTATCGACGACGACGGCCATGGCTTGTGGTTCCATGACCGCAGGTGGTGAGCGAGCCCCTAGCTTCTGGGTTACAAGTTTGTAGCCCATCCCCCAGGGGTCGTTGTCGATATCCTGACACAGCTGCTTCCAGCACCTGACTTTACTCCGGTTGATGGCACCGCGGAGCTCTCGGCGGGCCGCTCTGTGCTCAGCCGATCTGGCATTTGCATCAGGGCGGTTCCTGGCTCGCTGCGCAGCTCGTCGGAGACCAAGGCATCTCCTCCGGAGTTCCGCGATTTCAGGCGTCCACCAGTAAACCGGCTTCTTCCTGTGGCGGCGGGAAACTCCGGGCATCAACTGCTCACACGCGGTCGCGATGAGACGCATCGTCGATGCTGCCAGATCTTCGGCACCTGTGAAATTCACAATGCTCTGGTCTTTGATTACTTCTTTAAAAGTGTCTTTGCTCAGACGACTGGTGTTCCAGCGTCGAGCCAGAGGAGCAGGTTCAGCGCGCAAGCGCGCACCCTCGGGAAGGACCTTGAAGAGGATCCCCTGGTGGTCGCTAGAGGAATACTCCTCGCAGACACGCCAGTCGGAGATCCGCTGGACAATCCCTTCAGACGCAAGGGATATGTCAGGGATCGTCTCTCTGCACCCCGGACGGCGAAAGGTGGAAATGGGCCTGTATTAAGGATACAGAGGCCCGACCTGGCAGCCGACTCGAGGACGTAACGACCTCGAGTGTCGGTCCGCGAGGAACCCCATTCCACGGCTTTTGCGTTAAAATCGCCACCGACTATGACCCCGCCAGAGATTTTCATGATCTCATCCTCAATGGAATCGACCTTGTGGCGGTAGTCTCCGATCGGTTGGTTTGGCGTGAGGTAACAGGAGAAGACGGTGAAACCCCTGCTCCTCACCCAAACGAAGCCGTTGCCTGATCCGGAATCGAGAACAGGCACCTTCCCGAGGTCCAAGATCCATATTGCCGCAGTGCCGGAGGGATCCGAGAACCACTGCACGGAGCGTCGGTTCTGGTACTGCTCACTGAGAAGCAGTAGGTCAGCACCCTGCTCCGTGGCGAATTGGAACAGCAAGTCGTTTGCTGTCCTGCTCCTCTGCATATTAAGTTGCAGAACACTGATCATTTCTGTTGTTTCTGGCGAAGCTCCTGGATGGCCCGCCTGTACTGCCCGCAACGACCAGACCCAGCGGAATGCTTGACCTGGTCGCCCTTCAAGCCGGCTTCTGTACACAGGACACAGGACAACACTGCATTGCACGCGCTGGCCCTGTGGTCCTGGCCGCCGCACTTGAAGCAGAGCTTGCTTCTATCGGGTCCAGGGCAGCGATTAGCTACGTGACCGAACCCCAGACATTTAAAACATCTGGAGGCCACGAGCTTCTCGCGCACCCGACAGCTCACATACCAGACTTTGAGGTGGCCCTTCTCCAGGAGCTTCGCGGCAGCTCTGGCTCCCAGCGTCAGGATCGCCACCTTCTGTCCCCGAGCATTCGCCTTTGAGAGGAAGGTTTTTACCTCGACGGATTCTCCGAGAACGGCTTTGACGGCAGCGGTCACTTCCGCCTTGGTCGTCAGCTCGTCGAGGTCTCGCACCTCCAGCGTCGTCTTTGGTTCGAGAACGCGGACGGTTGCGTTCGCTCCCAGAAGAGTCCTCAAGTCCTCGCTGAAAGCGGACTTGCATTTGGAGGCGTCCCCGAGTTCGACCAGAAGATCGCCGGCTCGAGTCTTTCTCATGCCCTTGATGACGGCGCCCTTCTCATCGGGCTTCGCTTTGCTGCGAATTTCGCCCAGCACGTCGGCGTAAGATTTCCCCTCCGACGGCTTGATGAGAAGAGCGTCCGGCCGCTGCTTGCGGGGCCTCTTCTTTGGCGCCTTCTTCTTCTCTTGTCCGCCGGGCTGGCTTCCAGGCTCCTGGGGAGGGTCTCTCTTCTTCCGTCGTTTCCTAACGACGTCCGTCCATTTTTCGGGGTCCGATGTCTCCCCTGGACCGTCACCTCTCGGTTTCTTCTCAGCCTCCGGTTGGGCGGGGCTGGAAGCAGCCCGCTTCCCACCGACCGGCTGAGCCTTCACCCGTAGTGATGGGGTCGTCTGCGTCGACGCAGTCACCGACTCACATGACTGCCACGACCTCCTCAGCTGGATTATGTGGTGAAGGCTGGCATCCAATTGGACGATGCCATCCTTCACATCCTGACTGATGTTCTTCTGCCGGGTGGTCGCGGCCTTCATCACAGCGAGGGTGTCGAAGCACTTTTTGATGTGCTCCTCCGCCTGCTGCCTGGCGAGCGCGATGACCGCCTCGAAGGGAGACGACCCATCATCCATCCGCTCATTTACAGTGGGTGTCTCATCGATGGCCACAGGTGTTTTGGCCCCCGATGAGGCAGGTGTCACGACACGGCTCGGCGGCGATCTTCCAATGCGCGACCTTCTTTCGAAGGGGCTTGCCACCTTGTCACCGGGCCCGCTCAGTGAAGAGCGGTTATGCGACTGGTTACTTTGTGGGGTTAGGGTACCCCGTTTTGATTCTTGCACCTTTTGAGTCTCTTTTCCTTCAGTGCTGTCCATAGTGTCTGGCTTAGCCCCCGAGACTGGGCATTGACCCCCCAATAGTACCCCGATGAGAAAGTCAGACCGACCCATCACCAGAGAAACTATATCCGTGTTCGACCGCCTCCAAAACACCGGCGGTCCCAGACGAGCAGTGGCCTCGGCAGAGCCCCCCCGTGACCGCAGCAGGGCCCTATCCGGTCGCCAACCGGCACCGCCACGGCCAAAGGGATTTTCGCCGGCTGACCTATCAGCCGGCGAATCAGCCGATTATCTGAATATTCAGTCATCCGAACACCCCTTGTCCCCAATTCGTTCGGATAATCGGCGCTCTACTGTATTACATTAATTAATTTATTGTAGATTTTTTTAGTTGTGATGATGTGGCTGCTAATAGTTTTAGTCAATCTGCAACGATCTATAGCTACTTTATTTTTGTTTCTCGTGTTGTATTGGTGGAAATTAGTGATGTAAAATTCCCAGGAATTTAAAGTCGCGGGAATATTCCCAGGGAATATTGCCGGGAATATTCCCAAAATTCATAAATTCCCGGGAATTTATGATTAATAAGCAAGATATCACAAAAAACATTCCATTAATTGATAAAAGCAGCAATTAGCCTATATGTTTAAATCAGACTCAAAAACTTAAATATATTTAAAGGTCAATTTTTAATTAGATAAAATTCCCGGGAATTTATGATTTTATACGCAAATTTGCTCAAACTAATAGGTGAAAGTTGTAATTATGGTAAACGGGTAAATAAGAGACACTCCGCAGAAATTTTATAACATGTCAATACTTAAAATTGGAAAAA
The DNA here is from genome assembly GCA_035578135.1 of Flexamia atlantica. Classification (NCBI taxonomy): domain Eukaryota; kingdom Metazoa; phylum Arthropoda; class Insecta; order Hemiptera; family Cicadellidae; genus Flexamia; species Flexamia atlantica. The sequence continues at coordinate 18,281,217 of JAQJVK010000006.1, read as the reverse complement.
AAATTAAATCTATGGGCTAATATTTTTTAATTACATATACATATTAGATCAAACCATTCTGCTACTTCTGCTAGCAGGGCCGCCGACAGACATTTTGAGGCCCGGGGCAAAGTTTGGGAGTGAGGCCCCTCAATACAAAAAATCGTAAATAAAAAATACCTTTGTCTGTCAAATAGCTACATTTGTAAATTCTGCTGATTACAAACTTTTTGATTTAAAAATGTTGAATATCTTAATTTGTTCAATACAAAACAACTACATCACAGGTTTGTACTAAACTTTTGATTTATGAATTTTAAAAATTCATAACATTACAAACAGTAAAAGCTGGTAAAATCATTTTTGTTATGGCTACTGAATAACACTGAACTTGGGATTAAAAGCACTAGACTAAAAAATGTATATTTCTAATAAGCCTGTACCTGGGGGTAAAAAGGATTTAAGAAACAGTTTTAAGTTATTATACAAATTATTCACGGACTACCTAACTACTATAAACTACTTTACTTGTTTTCCTTCTCTTTTCCAACTCCCATAATGCCTGTGGTGCGTGTGACGTCACCAGGACACCATATCCTAGCCCTAGCAAAAGGCCCCCTTGGCCCTTTGGTAAAAGTATAGCTTAAGTCGAAGATGTAGTAATAACTACTCTCTGACTGGCCAAGATACTTTATTGTGCCAGCTTGAGGCTACAGACGAGCGCATTCTTTCGGTCTGCTGAAGGCATCTTGAGCTGCTTAAATTTTTGTATGAGGAAACCTGAATTTCTTTGGACCTTGGTTCATACCACAGATAAACAAATACATTCGTTTATGTATTCGTTTATCTGTGTTCATACGTAGCTGAACTCAAACTCAGAGGAGAGACGAAGCTGAAGTTGTTAATCATTGGAAAAAATTAATGTCACGTCTTGAGTCGTAAATGTTATTGTTATTACTATTATTCTTTTGTAAAATATACACCATTTAGTTAAAGCTAGGAATCCTTTTCCTTGGTCCATCGTAGGCCTGTACAAAAAAAGGTTTTGTGATGAATTTAGAGTGTAAATGATTTGTATTGGACGATTGCTGAGCTTGGTACGGATTTAGCTAATGTGAGGTCTGGTGCAGGCCTATTACCTCGGGGGGCCCAGACGCGACGGCCGAAAACCAAATGAAATTGTATCAAAATAAGACAAGTGAACAGTTAGGTAATTTTAATTGTATACGTTTTTAAGTACTAAGTGTTTTATATATCTTCTAATACATTTAATTTTGGTCTCCTTGTTTTAAAAACTCTAACATTTAATAATCCTCAAAAATATCCTCAGCTCAAAATGTGGCCCCCTTCCTTTTGTGGCCCGGGCCAATCTGCCCCCTTTGCCCCCCCCTCTCGGCGGCCCTGTCTGCTAGCATTGAAAAAATAAAAAAGATAATAAAATAATCACAGTGGCTAAATGTAATTAGTCATAACAAATGACTGAACACTGAACACCTAACCTAACTCATCCAAAAACATCTCTTATTTATAGTCTTCACTTTAAAACTTATGCTCTTTAATCAGATTCGCTGCTAATGTCCTTTGTAGGTATGATTATACTAGTAGTAGGTTTGAAATATTCCTACCAACCTTTTTTAATAAACCCTTAGTTGTTTTTTTTTATTTTTATTTATTTTTTTTTTTGCCGATTGAAACGCTGGCTGTCCAATTTGTTAAAATTGATCCGCCATCGCATCAGTCGACAACAACATCCCTTAGTTGTGTTGTTTTTGCTAAAAAAGCAAATAAGAAAATTACCCTTCTCAGCCTCTTTGACAAAAATTCAATGTGGGAATTCCATGTCAGTTTGCTATCGAGAAAAATTCCAAGAAATTTAACAGTAGTGCAAAAGTTTATTGATGGCTCATCTAGTGGGTTTTGTCTTAAGGTAAATAAAGTATTTTGTGTTTTACCCTCATTTAATAAAAATCCATTTGCTCTGAACCAATTAGAAGCTTCTTTGACTGTTTCTTTTGCAAGATCTAGCAGTAATTGAAAATCGGTATTGGAATTTAGAAAAGTAGTGTCATCTGCATATAAAAAAGACTTTGCTTTAACAGAGCAAGGAAGATCATTTATCTGTATTAAAAACAGAAGAGGGCCCGAGACTGATCCCTGGGGCACTCCAGTTAAAACCTCAATTTCATTGGACCAATTTGCATTCACAAAGACCTTTTGCCTACGATTTGTTATATAGGACCTAAAAAAGTTAGATGAAATTCCACTGACACCATAATAGTGTAGCTTTAAGATTAGTTCATCAAGATTAGGCTTTATCTATGTAAGGCTATGTTAGGCTTTATCTCCTAACATAAAATTTACATAAGAAATTCAAACAAAAGAAATCAACTATTTAGATGTAACTATCAGGACAAAAGAATAATAAACATGAATTTAAGATGTATCGCAAGCCAACTCAAACTGATCTATTAATACAATAAAGCAATACCAGTAGGGAAAACGTTTGACAAGAAGAAATACTGCCTAAGCTACAGAACAAGGAACAATTCTTTATATTTAACCAAGAACAAAATTAATTAAAGCAACAGCAACAATAGAAATGATTACAACACTGGCATTTATCAGATGAATTTTTCTGACTGTAACAAATTCTACATAGGACAAACTGGAAGGTCTTTCTGTTAGCGCTTTAAAGAACACATCCAAGCGCTCAAAAGCAATAATAACACCACTATGAAAAGTACCTTCGCAGAATATTTATTTACTAAAAACCAATCACGAATACAAGAGTATAAAGGACAATCTTAAAATAGTAGAATATTTAAAAAAGGGAGACTAAATGAATTCCAAAGAAATCTATTATAGGCTATATTTAGGTTACAAAAATGAACCCCAGAACCTATTAAATACCCATATTGAATTAAACAATCCAATATATGAAAAAATGAGACATACAAGAAAACAGGGTCAAGAATGTTTAATATTTATACTGTACTACAAATAAGAAACATCTGTTTTCATAAGCATTTTAATTTCAAACTTTGTTTTAGCACAGTCTTAGGTAAGATATTTATTTTGACTATGGCTATTGTCCGTCAATTAGGGAAGCCTGACCTCTTCGTAACATTTACATGTAACCCGAATTGGGATGAAATAAAGTCTAATCTCAAGTACAGTAAACTTCCAAATATGCGCCCAGATTTGATCGTTCGTGTGTTTCACGAAAACTGAAAGAACTAATAAATGACATAAGAATTAACAAACTGTTTGGCACAGTACTTGCTATAATTTATACAATAGAGTTTCAAAAACGGGGACTGCCTCATGCTCATATTTTGATTACCCTTTCTGATGAAGACACTCTTAGGGATGCAGAAACCATAGATTTAGCTGTTTGGGCTGAAATTTCAGATCAAAATCAATATCCTGATCTTCATGAAATCATGAAAAACATTTGATACATGGGCCATGTGGAATCCTGAATCCAATTTCACCATGCATGGTGGACGGAAAGTGCTCCAAGTCATTCCCAAAAGCATTTTTGGAAGAAACTAGGGAGAATGTAAATGGCTATCCTTTATACAGACGCTGTAATAACGGAATTTCTGTAAACGTTCGTGGAAACATAGCAGACAACAGATTTGTAGTGCCATACAATCCATATCTTCTCAAAAAATATAACGCACATATAAATGTGGAAATATGTAGCACAGTCAAATCAGTGAAATATATTTATAGGGGTTTCTAAACTACTACTTACATTTGCTTCACTATACCAACTGACTTTTTTTTACCAGCCTACTCATAGACTATCAAGCCTGGTTCCTTCATCACACATTTTATTCATTTTATATATTCATTATCTGTGTACTTCTATCATTTCTATCATTTGCAAATTGTTACTTGCTTTCTCAGTCAATAGTTAATGTATGTTCTACGGTGCCATTATTATTTTTTTCCTTACTTGCCTTTTGTTTGTAGCTGGGACTTAAATAGGTTTTTTTATATTTTTATATTTGAATCTTTTTTCTTTTCTACATTATGATATGGATTTAGTTGTAAAGAGTACCTGTTTTTTAATCACAATGAGCACGTTCTCACGCACAGGGCATTGGTGGCCTATGTGAGAATTTTGTTTCCTTTTTTTGTACTCAAATGTATAAATATGTATTATTATTGGAAATAAACTCTGATTCTATTCTATTCTATTCTACTCAGCATCAATATCATTTCGCAATGGTGAAATTGTGTACGACAAAGTAGAAGGATATTTAAATGCATTTAAATGTGTTGGTCGAATTAAAAGATTTTTACAGGTGCTGTTTACGATGTTTATAAAAACAATAACCTTCATTACTATTATTGAAATAATTGTAAATCTATTCATTGAGTATTAAATTAAATAAAACAAATTAAAAGTGAAACTTATAGCTACGAACTACTTTATTTCAGGCATTGCTGCTAGCTTAATTGATGGAGGTCGAACGCTCCATAATCAATTCAAACTAACAATACCGATAATGGAGAATTCAGTATCTGGAGTAACACCAAACTCTTCTCAGGGTGAATATTTAAACTCGGCTAAACTTATAATAATTGATGAGGTAGTATGACTCCTTCAGGAGCCATTACAGTTATCGATAGATTATTTAGAGATCTGACACAAAATCCAAACTGAAGAATATACCTTTCGCAGGAAAAGTTGTGCTTTTTTCAGGAGATTTTCGCCATGCAGGACGCAACGTTATAATATACAATTGTCTAAAAAATAACCCTTTGGGGCCTGAAATAACAAAAGTGAAATTGGAAAAGAATATGCGTTTAAAAGAAGGAGAGGAGGAATTTGCACGGTTTCTGCTTCAGGTTGGAAATGGCTCATTCCCAACACACAAGATGATATGCCAATTTTGCCTAGTAAGCTGCTTGGAGTTGGTTCGCCAATAGATCTTGTCTACGGAAATGTAGTAGAGAGTATTCAGAACGAAGATATTAAAGGCAAAGGGATATTAGCCCCAAAAAATTGTGACTGTGACCTCATAAACAATGAGGTACTGTATTATCCAAACTGCCCGGAGACCCCAAGACATACAAGAGTATCGATACTGAACTGAGTGATGACACCAACGCAGACTTACAATATCCAACAGAGTTCTTAAACAGTGTTGAAGTAAGTGGGGGGTAAGTGGGAAACACAAGTTGATTGTAAAATCAGGAGCAGTAGTTTTATTAATGAGAAAAGGCTACAAGTAACATGAATGTTTAGGAACTCCATACAGTGTAAAAGTTATCATTGGAGCAAGTGAAGGTGACTATATCCTTATCCCACGGATAAAAATGTGCTCTTCAGAAACAACGTTGCCTTTTAGAATGCAAAGAAACCGATTCCCGTTGTCATTGTCATTTTGCATGACCATAGACAAAGCGCAAGGGCAATCCCTAAATAAAGTCGCCATTTACCTGCCAAGACCAGTGTTTACTAATGGACAACTTTATGTAGCCTTGAGCAGGTCAACATCTTTTGCAGGGATAAAAATTTATCTAAAAGAAAGCCCGAGCCAAGGAAAACTATCAAACGGAGATTTTTCCACTACGAACGTAGTTTTCCAAGAAATATTAAATGATTAATCAAGGTAAATAAACTAATTAATTTATTCACAGTTACCATTGTTTCGTTTGATGATTTTTTTAGTAAAAAGTTTGTAAAATGTCGTATTTATTTATATTAACTGTACAAATAATTAAATAAGGAGTAGATGGTTGTTTAAGAAGTAAAATTACATGCTATAAAAACATGCAGCGCATTGCGCTGCTCGGGTATTCCTAGTAGTACATGATTATGTTAAATAAATCAACTTTGATGACTTGATAAATGATTTTGCAATGGCTAAGGCCAGGAAAGAAATTATTTAGATATTTAGACCATAACTTTCTTTTCTTTATTATATTATAAAGTTGAGTCAGATAGAATGTATTTTACGTGTTCTTTATCTGGAATAATATGATTACACATATGAAATTAATTTTAGCAAAGTGCAATGAATATCATTGTATATTATTCTGGTAAAATAACGGCCCAAAATCCGTTTGAAAAATAATCATTTCCTCCTCAAGATATGTTGAATTTTTGTAACTTGATTTCACCCGCCAAAAATTACCATTCTCTTAAAACAAAGTACCGAAACCGTTTACCGAAAACATCTACACGAAGACGTCGTACGGCACCTGTGTGTAACCCGCCTTAGACTGGTTTCATGGGTGATAAGCTCGTGCACAGTATTGGATTTAAATTACAAGTCCTGGTTAGAGAGAGACTACTTATGCTCCCTATGCAATCTTCAAAAAAATGGAACTGTCATTTGATTTCGGAGTGTCCTGTTTTGGAAACCATCAGGAGAAACTGACTGAATAAAAATAATTTCAATTATTTTTCAGCCAACCCGTTAGACGGCCAAGTGCCATTGTTGTGCACGCTTAGGTTCAGGTTTCCTGTGTGAAAATTTTGTTGTGTTAATTTTTTTTTAAGAAAATGAGGCGATTTTCATTTCATTAATTTACTTTCATTCGTACGTGTTTGGGTACGACGAGAAAAAAATAAACGAGTTATCAGCCCCCACTTTTACCTAAAGGGCTTTACCTAACTTATATCTTGAGTTGAGATATCTCGAAATAAAAAGAATCTAATAAAATATCTGATTAATAGTCTTGTGTTTAATTTTCATGTATTCCACAAAAGCAATTAAATGTTTTCTTTTCAAGAACAGATACATATCCGTGATATATTTCCCTTTACTTCTATACAAACACTAAAACTCTGACCCCACATAGGAATATTACTGCATTTATCAGTGCATGGACACGAACGATATTGATATTAGATGATATTGTATACATTGATATATTATATTAAACAAATATAGTCAAACAGCTTCAACTGGGCAATAAAAATGAAGTAGAGAATTTTAAATTTTTTTAGAGTATACAAAATTTTTTAAGAAGGCCTTCCTAGACGCGAGGCCCTCTCCCTCTGTGTCCAACCCTCCCCCCCCCCCAAATAAAAACAACACTGCCGGGAGATTCGGAAGGAATCAAGGAATCTGTTTGAATTCCAGCAAATACGCGACGGAGGGTCTGCAGGGACGAGGATGGGGTTTCCGCAGCATTGCCGGATCGTGGCTGCCGTTTTGGGGTAATATCTATAGGATATATAAAGATGGCTGCCAGTTTAAATCAATTTTCTGTAGACCATATACGGGTGCGAAATATACGAATGCGACTGCGGCGCTCCAAGCGGAAAAAGGTAAACTAACTATATACAAAAATCATAATATACCCCGTCATTTGGCCGCCACATAAAATTTGTTTTTCTTTTAGTTTTCGTCATAAATGATCAAGAAACAAGGGTTTGGCGATTTGGCGGCCATATACGGCCGCCAATTAGGACCGGCCGCCAAATCAAATGCAGATCCGTCCATGTACGGCCGCCGCTTGGGACCGGATTTTTACATATATATATAAATTTGAACGAATGGTATTTTTGGCTTCTGGGGGCCCCAAAATGAAAAGTCTCTTATTGCTTAGGTCTTACCATGAGACCTACCGTGATAGCTTCTTCCCTATAGAGGAAATTCGCTAAAAAGGAGGACATGCCCTCTTAAAAACGGACGTCTAGTCACCCTGCTCCTAGTACACTAGACACATAATATCTTGCCCCTTGGGAACCGTTTACATCTAGAGCAGTTGGAGTGGTGTCTACCTAAAATGTTGACCAGCTTAAAAACATGATGACCAAGTACTTTAAGAAGTCAAATTTCCACAAAATTTGGTATTGACATTCTAATAAGTGCTCTACATAACCAGTAAAAATCTCATAAAAATATCAAAGCATTGAGGGGGTTTGTATACAAAAAACTGTTGACCAGTAAAAAAAACTGCTGACTGCTGACCAACATAAAAACATGTTAACCGGATTTTAAAAGTCAGATTTCCACTAAATTTGGTATGAATGTTTTAATAAGTGTACTACACAACTTATATAATTCCTGTATAATTTTCATAAAAATATCATACCAATAAGGGTGATATTTTGGTCACGGTAGGCCTATACATGTGATCCGGTCAACAGGGCCGGATTTAAGACTTTTGGGCCCCTAGGCTCACTCAGTGGTGCGGGCCCCCAGGGCCATAGTGCCCCCTCAGTGTGTTTTTAGGAGGACATGTGTCCTCAGTCCTTTCCGACTTGTCGGTCGAATTGCAGCATATAGCAGCTAACGGGTATATTTCTCGGTCGTTTCGCGACCGACAAGTCTCTCGCTCTTTTGTCAAATCTACTGACCAGACTGCGGCCGGGAAATATATATCTGGTCGTTTATACTGCACCTGGCAAATCTGTTGGTCGAATCCGTCGAATCGCGACTGTCAAATCGTGGTCCTCGGTCATAATACCGCGGCTGGCAAATCTCTCAGTCATATTGCGGTCGGAAAATTGTTTAATCTTTTAGTGGCCAGCAATTTTCTTGGTCGCACTGCGGCCGGTAAACCATTTATGACCTTTTTTTAACCTTTTATCGCAGCTGGTAAATCTCTCGGTCGTGTTGCGGCCGTCTGTATTTTACATCAAAGATAGTGCTCAAGTGTTCGATTTAAAAGCTACATTATATGATGATTTTACTGGTCAGGTTTTTTTAATAGTCTGGAAAAGTAAGAAAAAAGTTGGAAATGAAAATGTGAAATCTGGTTGACACCCTGCTTTAAGTTTACAGCAGCTAGCAGATTTCTCGCTCACATTATGGCAATAACAAACAGCTCTTGGCTAGGCTACGCTATATCGTAACCTGCGAACATCAGTCGTATTGCTGTCGGTAAATCTCTCAGACCTTTCACGGCTGTCATATATTTGGCAAATATTTGTCAACAAAACAGCGTCTAACACATTTTAAAGAGGAGGGGGGTTAATATTGAGCAGAGGTCCGAAAATCTTGCCCCCCCCCCTTTAAAATTGCTGAATTTATTCCCATGAATATTATTATCCTGTCATGTTAACTCCCATATGGCCTGTGGTGGAACCAAAACTTGTGTCTTCAATCGTAGACTCACAACCGGTTCTGCAAGCTCTACTAGCCAATTGGGTATAATATATCTTAAGTGAGGTGTGAGGTGTGAGGAATATAATTCTTCCTCTGATTGACTAACATTAATTTTGTCCTAGTTGCAGGTTATGTTTCCGGTCCTCAAAAGACGTCACAGTTTGTTTACATTTTTGACTGAACAACCTGAACACTATTATTATTCTCTTTTCTTCTCCACTACAGACCTTTTATCGAGAATTTTGCGACATACAAAGCGGCGCCGTCCGCAACATCTAACCTACAGTGGAGTTGATGTCATATCTTTTGAGCTGTCTGCTACTCGTATTTAAGTAGTTAAATTACGTTGTTTATGTTTCACGTTCAATTAGGATAACAATTATTAATTATCTTTTTATTCTTGGTCGAGGTTTATTAGGTACCAAACAACGATAATTCCTAGATAAGAAAAATATTTTTTTAAATATTTTTGTGTGGCGCGGGCCCCTAGGCGCGCGCCTATGGCGCCTATGTTTAAATCCGGCCCTGCCGGTCAACAAGTTTTTATGGATCCATGCATTTGACCGATTCGGCGTTTGACCAACTGGGCCGACTGGGGTTCCCCATCACGGCGTGATCACCACTTACTACTTACCACCATCACCATCACTACTTAGACGCTAGTACAGAGCGTTTGGCCAACAGGCTCTCTCCATCACTGTGACGCAGCAATTGACCAATCAGAGCTCACCGCTCGACACTATCGTCGAACGTGGAACGCTATTGGTTGTTGTTTAATTCATTCATACATCACCATCCAGACGATAAACGAACTCACTCACGACGTTGCTGTTGCCAACTCGATGCCAGAATAGAATTGACAGATGGAAACCTTCGATTCGGCTTATATAAAGCCAAGTTTATTATTTGTAATAAAATGTTATGTTTCGTAATCCAAGTTTTTGTTTAATAAAATGTGTTAAAATTCGGAGAATCGTTAGAAAAGATAGGTGATTATTGAAATAGTCGACGTATCTATAAACTTCTAATTCTGGTATTTTGTATCTTGCTGTAGTAGTTCTGTTTAAATACGCATCCCCGAGCTACGTCTCGGTCTTAAAGGCATTTGTAGGCACTCTGAACCATAATAAGCCATGTAAACTTTGTTTTTGAGGAATTATCTTAATGAATACCTTAATACTATCAATCTTCTATTATACTAATCTTCTATTATACTAATTTGCTAAGGAATTTCTTGTGTACAGCAAAACTCCTTTACTTATGAACCAATTTTGATGATTGAGGTGTCAAATTAAAGGGAATTTTCTGTAGAGGTTATGGAATAATTTTTGTAATCCTAAGTTCAATGTGCTTTGCCCCACTGGACTTTAAAGTTCCCATGTATTTTAAATGGAAGTATATTTTACCAAACATATGGTTTACATAAACTCTTTTTATTTTAATTAACAGCTGTCTTGAGAAAAACCTTAATGTCTACCTTCTGTCACTTTGATATTTATTTACATTTTTTGGTTATTTTTTTAGTTTACAACAACTACTTTGTGAAAGCATTCATATCTTAGTGGATTATTAATATTGAAATATAATGTTCAAATAAAATTTAAATCTGTTGTAGAAAATAAATCTGTTGTAGAGAATCACTCACATAAAATAATTTTTAAAAGTGGGTGTAAAAAACGTAATAAAGTAAACCAATAAATTTCATTTCACCAATACCAAACAAATATACTCTCTTCAAACTATCTGTCTAAAAAAAATCCTGATCAGTTCTTTAAAGACGGAGACAAACGAATAAGAAGTTCTATTTTAAAAAAGTGTTCCAACTTCCAAGTGATACTTCAAGAAGGGTTTTACACTCCAACAAGAAATATGAAGGATTAGGAATAAGGAGGATAGCTTGGGAGATATGATTACTGGTTCGCTTAAAAAGGAAATATACCTTAGGATAGAATTAATTAGTTATCCATAATCAATTATTCAAAATTTGAAGGAGACAGAGTTTTAACTATGTTCCTCCCAGCCACAAAAAGAGAAAACAATATTTTTATGTACAAGCAAGTCCTACATGTCAAGTGTTGAAGAAGTATGGACTAAATCCAGGGAATGGCGGGATTGCATGAAGACGACCTGTAACGGTGAAGGTTGCCAGAGAGCCTAATAAAATTGTTGCAGACATTAGAATGCGTCTGTGAACAAATTAAAGAAAAAAAACTGTGAACCATATGAAGATGAGAAGTATGCATTTAGGATATTGGGAGTTCGAGGAAAAGTTGATGATAAAGCGAAAATCAAAAGGAACAAATAAAGGCTTAATACGAGTAGTTAATCTCACATTCAGGTTCGAGACCACTTCTATACAGCCCGAAGAAATTCACACATGGAAAATCTATAAACAAACACCTATGCTGTACCTCAATCAGTGGAGAGCAAATATTGATTATTATACTTCTAGAAATCATCAGAAAAAATATGAAAATTAAAGAGAAAACCAAACTGCTAAGATAACATAAACTTATAAGAATTAAACTAATAATGATATCCAATATTCTGCAAACTATATAATATATGCCTGCTCAAAGTTGACAAAATTTTCTCTCATCATTTAAATAGTTAATTTCATTAACTGGAAACGACTAGTCCATTTAAGTTAGGCTCACCGGGTTTTTGGCGATGAATGATAACAACATTTTGACTTCGGCCTCTAATTATTAACGTTATAATCAATAGATAAATGTTTTGAATTAGGGTAATTGAGATTTTCGAAGGCCATAACGAATCTGTATTCGGTTAAGTTTCTAATCAATATATTCTCTTGAAAAATATTTCTTTGTTAATAAAATTTACCAAATTATTACTTAGATTTAGTTGTTTTATGTACAAGGGTTTACTGAATTGATAAGATAATATAAGGCCTACAGTTTTTCTTGGTGCCTGAAGTTAATGGATGTTTTAAATTCGTAAGTAGGCCTCAGCGTTCACTGACTCACATCGTGCGACTTCAATAATGTAGGTTTGAAATTCATTTATGGAATTTTAATGTAATAATTAGTTGATAAATAAATTGAAAGAAGGAAAGTAAAAATTAGAGAGGCTTCAACGAATCTAAATAAGGTTGAAATTTAATTTCAATTTAATTTATTGTGGAGTCATTTACTTACACCCAAAAAGTTTTCTTTGTGCCGATTACTATGTAAAAATTTCATAGCAAGGCGGGAATCGATTCCGGGATCTCGAAACGAGTGGCCAATTGCGTAACCACCGAGCCACCGCGTTTTAAGCACAGATTTCAACCTGTGCTTAGTGCTGTGCTTTCACCCTTTTTTAGTGTGGGAACAAGATTTTTGAATCTTCAAAGCTTCAATTTGTTACCGTATGGTTAATCTACCCGTAGAAAAAAATTATTTTCTATTAAAACCATCGAACAGTTACTGAGGTCTGGTCACTGTATTTTTATAACTAGGCCTTCTGTGATCATAATAAGTTGATATACTGTTGGTTAGACTTAAAATTTATTGAAAAGCGACAGAAGTACTTTTGCTAGTACCTAACCTGTTTCACTACTGATTTCGTACAACCAAATACGGAGTTAATATTATTTGTATAGATTCTAAGCACATATTTTCCATCAGTATGCACCATACTAACAAACCTGTAACTTATTATCATATAGGTAGGTTTATATTCATATCATATCATATAGGTAGGTTCATATTAAAAAATAGGTAGGTTTGTATTCACTTTCAGTAAAGTACACCATACCGTACACTTTTTATTCTCATCCCGTCTAATTGTATTATCATAAAAAAATCAATCAGCATGCAATGTTAAAAATATCATTTAAACCCTATTAACGTGAGTTGAATTCTCACAAGAATCCCTTCAAATAATTACCCTGAGGCAATTATTTGCAATAAAAAATAGCCCACTTAAAGCTAACACTTTACAATAATCTTTCTGGATCTACTTTTATAACTCAAATCCGAGGGACTTCTATGAGGGTTTCCAATAGTTCCAATTATCTTTAGGCCTATTGAACTGTCCTTATGGGACCATTGCATTGTGTGTTATGAGCTGGGGGAAAATATAAAAGCATATCATAGGATGTTGTTTATAGTATTTCTTGGTAGAGTAACCTTTTGTTCATTAAATTTTATCTTTAACCAACAACAATAACTGTTTCCAGTGAAACATTGCAATCAAATTTTTTGTTCCTTGGCCATAATAACACATCTAAAATTGCCCCTTAGCTGACAACATCAAATCTGCCACTTGCCACTTCACCACCTTCGATAAAAATTAATATGGAAAATAAATAATTCTCCTATAAAATAAATTATGGAATGCAAAGTTTGTAATATTTTGCTGTTTCCGTTGATATCTTCTTTTTTGTGATCATTAATTCCTTGTTTCCCCTTTTGTCTACACAACTTTAAATTTTAAAATAATCATTAGGCCCTAAATAACGGTAGTAAAAAATCAGATAAGATCATCGTTTTTTATTACTGTAATTGTATCTTTTTCGAATTAAATATTAACATCAAACCGCTTAAACCATAACATTATCATTCAGAAAATACAATAATTATTATTCATGAACATTCTGATGAGGTTGGCACACCTGCTGCTGTTCAGTCCATAAATCTCCCGTGTGCCCTGCCGGACATCAAAGCGATCCTCAAGTCTCCCGTGTGTCCCGCCGGCCGGAGCCTGTCTGACAGCTGTGATCAAACGGAGTCTATGGAGCTGGCCGTTCCTACGTGATGGGGAACCCAGTTTGTCTTTTGTCTTGTCCCAGTTTTTATGCTCGTCAATGAGGTTTTTCTTTGTATACAAACTGTTATTGTATGATATTTTCAAGAAATTTATACAGGTTGTGTAGAATGTATAAATGTACAATTTATAAAATATTAGAATGTTCATTCTAAATTTGGTAGACATCCGACTTTGCAAAGGTCCCGGTCAACGTTTTTCTATACTGGCCTGCAGTGGCAGCTCGTGAGTTTATGTAAGCTTACTGGAGGTTCACAGTAAAAAAAATCATATACATGATACAAATGTATTATATTATAGTTATTGCCTAAAATCAATCAATATTTAAGTACGTTAGATACTTATAAGACCCTAGCGCCTGCAGTTCATGAGATAACTGTTGTTATAAACGCCTGCATACTGCTTGCAGTATTAATATGATTAGGCACTAATTTACTTGTTAAGATTACAAATTGCATTTTTGTCCTATAGGCTACTATTGAAATGTTTGATTCTAAAGATTAAACATTAAATAATGTTTCACTACGCATTTCATATTTAATCCAACTTAATGTGACATTTGATCTTCCACTGTAAAAAAGAGCATTATATTTTAAAAGGAAAGTTTTTTATAAAACGCAAAAAATAATCACATACCTATACATATTTACACATTGACACATAAATATTTATCACTAAAAGCATAAAAAACACACAAATTATCAAATTTAAATCATCACCCAAACCATGAAAACGTCAAGTGTCAAGACAAGCAGGGCATAAAAGGCTCGCAGGAGCAAACTTGTGAGCAGCTCCTAGGGATGTTCAGTAAGCACAATCCAATTACGGTTCCTCCCCCGTCGCTACAAATGGATTCGACCAGCGTCATAAGCGAGCGAGAGCTGCCTTGTGGCTATGCTCCAAGCTCAGTCGGACCTGTCTAGCACTAGCAAATGCGTCGTAAGCGACCCTCGCTCTTCACTATTACTCATGTTGCTGTAATTTTTAATTAACTTAATTGGGATACCCATAATCTATTTTGTGTTAGTATGGAAACATTATTAGACCTATATTATACCCGGTGAACTGAGCCATGCTTGGTAATATTTCTGTTATTTCGGTTTACCATTGTTTATCCAATTACTGTAAAACGTTTCAGTGTACTAAAAAAACAACTTTTTTATAAATCCATGCAATTGTCATCCCACACGCTGCTTTTTTCCTTGATGGCTGAACATTGCAAAAAGCTGATTTTATTACTTTATTTTTTTACAATTTCCTTGTTTACTTCTTTGCAATCATGGCAACTCAAAAGGCCAATGTTAAAATGTTACAACTTCAAAATTCATTTTATTGTGTTATTAGATTTTCTCTGGCCAAGTAATCCGCATAGAGAACGTTTTTGAGTCATCAATGACTTATTTCGAGACTTTAAGAGGAGGTTGGATAGACGGGCGCTGCTAATAGAATGATGCGGCGAAGCTTGAAACTAGATTGCTCCGCCGTATATAATGCACGAAATAGTGCCGTTTGCCGTGTGCTGAATGGCTAATTTTCATCACAAGTCAGCTGATCGCTAGCAATTCCTTCAAATCAGCGAGAACAGAAGCTCAAATTTACCTTGAATTTTCGCTTGACATGCTTTTTGGTATGCGAGAATTTTTCGTTGTTATTAATTAGATAATTTTTAAAGCCAAATATTAGAAATCTCAATTAAATTATATACCGGACGTAGGAAGCCAATTTTGGATAAATTTGCTAAATGACGTAAAAAAACGCAATCAAAAGTTATTTTTTCAATTTTATAAAAAATGGCTTATATGTGAAAAAATAACTTGTGTGAAAATGTAATGCCTACATCCGGTAGAGTTTAAAAAGAGCTTTAATTTGACATATAAACTTTAGTTTTCCCTCCAAAAATAAATGAGAAATCCCGCATACCAATTAACATTGGTTCTTATGGAGTATAAATCCAATATGGTCGCCAACTCCAACCTCCTCTTAAAGGAAATCCTCGGAGCCGTTTTTGAGATAATTGGGCAAACAAACAAGCAAGCAAGTAAGTAAGCATGCAAGATAACACTGCTCAGATGAATAACTTATGGGATTATTTCTGATTTTTCATACGGGGTTCATGTGTTCTCGCGCACCTGTGCATGTTCATACAACATGCATTCTTTGTCTGAGTTGATCTTGCCACTGCTCATCAACAAGGTTTTTTGTATACAACGCTTTTAATGAGATGATAGTTTTATGAAATTCAAGCAGGTTGCGTAGAGCACTGATTAGTGCATTTGTGGAAATCCGGGTTTTTAAAATAGGCTACTTGGTCAACGTGTTTTTCTTCTGGTCAACATTTTAGACACTTAAGATGTTCCCGTTGGGATGGAGCGAAACTCATCAGGACCTTAAAGGTGATGCATAAATTTGTATTAGCCTCATGTATCAACATTTTCCAACAGCTGTCAATTTAAATCCTAATTGTCATTTGTAAACCAAATATTGTCGCTGTTTGTCAAAATTTGATTTGGTTGGTTGTTTGGCATTGGTTGTTCTCCCAAATCATTGCCAATAAACAATGTCTGACAACTCCGGCAATGGATTAGGCCATGGTTTAAGATATAATGAGCCAAGTTTATTAATTTTGCTCGTTTCAATTTTTGTGATATTTAGTTACCGGTACCAATTTTGCCAAACACATTTGGCACAGCACCATGCTAATATTTACAACTTTATCAAACAAAATAAGTCTAATGAACATAGTATATTAAAGTGGTAAAAAGATTGAAGGTGATGATATTATAACATTGCCTTGCTTATGAGCTTGGGTGCAGTTCCGTAGGCGGCCTATATTTTAACGATTGAAAATATCAAACTGAAACCCCGATACATGAATAACCGAAACCAAGATTATTAGATTGTATTAAGAACAAAACAAAACACAACAAAACATCAGTAGGCCTATCTAATAACTTAACGGGCGATTCTCTGGAAAGTGAAACTGACATGAAGTTTTTAAAAGTAATTTTGTAGAACTTGTAATGGGTGTATTTTGTTAGTAAAATACTAAATTTAATGATTCTAGTAAAAAAAAATATTTTTACTTCATACAGTGAAAAAAAACAGCTTGCAAAGTTAACCAGTCTTGTAAACACTAATCACTCAGAAAAATTACTCCGATTAAAATTTAATTTGTTTGGTCAAATTTGAATATTTTCTTAAAATAGCACAATTACATTATTCCTCTGTAGGCCTATTAGAGAAACATGCCAATAACATAAAATGGACGTTTTCAGTTATTAAAGTCACTTAAACGACAATTTTCCAAATACACCTTACTTTGACCCGTGCCTCACAAAAAACATCCAATTTTCTTTCTGCTGACTTAAAAAATAGCACTAATATTTATTGTGCAAAGGTATTTTGGTAGGGTTTATCAAAATTAAGTGTAAATGTATTTATATTTTAACTATGTTGTTTTATAAGACTTTTAAAATCTGTCCCGTGCATCACGTGATGCACAGGACATAGGTAAAAAGATTGATAACTGCAGATACACAAAGTTTATTGATCTTACCACATTTGTCAATCCTTATTGAGTACTTAGAATACATTAAGTTTATTATCAATGTAAAATATCAATAAATAAAGCATTTTTCTGTGAAAAATATAGTTTGACCATTAACTTTATCTAGGCACCCCAAAAAAGATTAATTAAATAATTAACTTTATTTCATTAATTAATTTAATAATAATAATAACTAAATATTTAATTAAGTTCACTTTCCTAAAGAAATTCAGCATTTTCACTGAATCCCGTGCATTACGATCATAATTTTAGTAATAACAGATTTATATTACACAAAAATTAATTTTTATTTCGATAAATAGAATTTGCAGGATGAAATTAACGTCACCTGAAGGAAGAAAAAAAACATTAATTTTTATTTCATAATGGGTACAAGTCTACAGAGTGTCTGAATGTCCCGTGCGTCACGTACAGAATCGCCCATTATTTATTTCCATAATTTACTCGAGAAAACACTTCAAAAAACTACTGACCTGTTCATTTTAATGTATATATTTACAAAATTTAGGTCACCTTTGAAAATTAATTGAAAAAAAATGGTAAAACAAGCAACCAGAAACTTTTGACCCGTGCATCACGATGTGTTAGGATTTTAAAACATTTTTTAATATATCAAAATATTAATTTTCTCAAACAAAAAAAATGTTTAATGAAAAACATTTTAAATAATAAGATGAAAATTTTTAAATAAAAAATGTACTACATAAATCACAGAAAAAAACGGCATTCCTTTGCTTAGGAAACTCTGTACTTTGTCTGAGTCCCATGCATCACGGTCACTTTTCTATTGATAACTTATATGTTTTAGGCCTACACAAAAACTATATTTTATTTAAATGAATAGAATCTGCAGGATGAAAAAAAACACTATACCTGGGGGGTGTTTCTAAACGGGTTTTACAATTCACTAGCTACAAGCTGTCTCAGTAAAGACACAACGGAGATTGCTTGTAGCTAGTAAATTGTGAAACCCGTTTAGAAACACCCCCCTGCATGAAGAAAAACATATTAATTATTCTTTTATATTATTTCCCCCGTGCCCCGTTCCCGTTTATATTACTTTTTTATATTATTATCCCGTGCGTCACAAAGAGAATCGCCCTAAATATAATAAAACGATATATAGTAACTAAAACTAAATGTTAAAAAACTAAACTTTAAAATAAAACTAGGCAATATAAAATATTTTAAACTCTCATTATTAAATTAAAACATTATCAACATAACAAAACCCAATAACACACACCTTACTTCACATCGTCCATCATTTTAAATCAGTTTTAGTTTTTTTGATTCCAATATTTACATTGACATGGCACTGACAGCGAATATCGAGCTCTGTGAAGTTTGGTTATGGTTAAGTTAGTTATCATTGTATTATAAGTTAAATTATTACTGTACTAACTTGTTACTAGATTAGTTTTCAATTATAATATATATTTTAATGACTAACTTAACCAAACGAAACATTAGTCAGTAAAAATCTGAATATCATCATAGTAAATTTATTTAAATTGGAACTAAACCCGACTATTTTACCGGTTAAAATATGCCGATTCGATGTAATATAAAAAGAGATGATGAGTTTGATATATTTTTAATCGATAGGCCTTATATCGGTTACAGTTTGATCTTTTCAATCGTTAAAATGCAGACCGCTTAAGGAACTGAGCTTGCAGCACTTTTTTAACCTGCACTGCTATTTTTTAACCTGTAAATTAAGAATGATGAATAGTAATTTCAAAGTAGGCTATGTGTAAATATATCCAGCAGTGTAAACCTGTATTTACTTAAAAATACAACCAGGTTTGATTACCTGCCCAAGCAATTTTAGAATGCTAATTTCACACTCACCCCCCTAATCTGGCGCCCCCATTATAATTAATTACGACAGGTAGACAGGATTATGAATGAAAAAAAAACAAATTTAGCAAAGGCCCTAACCTCTACTTGCCTGAGACTAAAGTTAAATGTAAAAATTACCTTTGTTATCAGTCAAATGCAGCCATAAAATTGATCCGTCAAATATTTCTAAGCATATTCCCTTTATAAGAAATATATAAATAAATTTGAACAAAAAACTTATAAATTAAACAATTATTTACAATTATTTGGAAAATTCTAACCTATTTCACTGAGACTGAGACTGACTGAAACAGTAAAGAAGAAGAAGTGGAAGATGGTTTTTTTCGACCCAAAGTTTGGCGGTATAGAATTAATCCATGAAGCCACAAGGTTCTCTGAAGAAGGTAATCTAACTACAAGCACAGAGTAACAGTCGTCCACTTCAATAACTTTCGTTCACCTCAAAATCATAATGTGGATGAATGTTTACTGACTTTTGCGATAGATAAAATATACCTACTGGGTATATTTTATCTATGCTTTTGCTATAGCTTTGCATTCTGTGGTATGTCTCTGGCACTATTTCAAATCTTGCTGTTTTGTTACAAACAAATGTTAATTGAAGAAAGTTCACTTACATACTACAGAAATAATTAAAATGCTATGCATAAATTACTTATTTCTAAACAAATCTGAATCAAACTTGGTATAAGGCTTCATCTAATTTATATCTATATTCGATTATTGCAAAAAATCTTAATTTTCCTCTTCAATGGCAGCAAATCTGCATAACCATTTTCCATGTTATTCTCAAGGACAAAACTGTTGTATGCTCATTTTAGGATTCAAGTTTATGTTACCGGTACTGATTTGAGGCTCAGTCTAAATTAGTAGTTTATGCAACGATTGTATAATGAATGCCTTTAAGCATAGAAAAAAAATACCTCAGGAGTAGATCGTTCATTCTGTGATTCCTGAAGGTTCTGGGGTGTTGGTGGTGGCAGTGGCGCGACCTCGCGGGATTACTTCCAAACTGTAGCGCAACAGCAGCGGTGCGGTGGCGCTCCGCGTGGACCGGTGGGGAAGCAATGGAGGGGGAGGGAGGGAACGAACTCCTGACACCAGACACCGCGCCACACCGCCTCGCTGCTATACGCGGCTACTTTACAGGGCCCCATTCAAGCTCCCTCCCTCCCTTGGTCCTCGGTCCCCGTGCCGCGAGCCTGAGAGTAAACTCACGCTCGTAAACACAATTTTTCTCATTCTATTCCATTATTTTATGTTTGATATATTGAAATGAAATATAAATCGAAAAAAAAGAAATATAAATACCCTCCGAGAAAGCACTTTACAGCCAGGTGTTCTTTTATCGTCTTGAGACAATGACGAAGCCTGTGTCCGTGTCAACGATGAGGGTTGCATTTGGGTTGCATTACCACCCACCAACTTCGGGGAATCTATTTCCTCCACAGAGAACAGCGTGGGCACGGCCCATGGGTGTATTTTGGATTTTATTGTGCTTTGGAAGCAACTGTCTTCAAAATGTTTTTCACAAACTTCCTTCGTCGACAGTGTTTTTGTTGACAGTGAATCTAGAGATTCATTTGCACAATTTTTTACCCAAGCTTCACAAACCGTAGGTCTTTTAGTAGGGAACGCAAACATATGTAGGTTTGGGTACCGAGCCCGGTTTCTTTTACACTCGTAAAAGCAACACATGCTACGACTGCGATTTTTCGCAGTCGAATTGGCCGCCTTCAGATGTTCCTAAAATATACAACAATCGTGAGTACATATACCTATCAAGTGATATTGAATTTAACGTTGGTACTATAGTCAATCTCAATCATTGATAAAAAATGGCTATCATAAATTATTAATGTAAGGGCAAGGAAGTTTTTTTAATTTATTGGCAATATTTTTTTAAAATGTTCACCTTACCTTTTTACCTTGCCTTTTCTTAAATATGTGTACCTTTTTATGAGTATTTTGTCAAAACGTATCAAATTTGTAAAATTTCTAATTTATTTTAAATAAACTAACATTAATTCTTAAGGGGGAAAAACAATTAAGTCCCCTCGAATTCATAAAACACAGTAATACACTTTATCTTTTCTAATAGTCAGTATCATACGTGAACAACTCAATAATATATATTCATTTTTACATTTTATAAATATGGAGTAATTAATTGTGTATTAATAATAATAAAAAACACGTGTAGTTAAGAAATATGTGAATACAGTATACTCTTGATAATCCAACAGATATGGGACCGGCGGCCCTTGTGGGATTATCAAATATTATGGATTACCGAGGGTACCTTAAAAACAGCAATAAATTAAACTACAATGCAAATATTAATGAGAAATGAGTTAAAAGAAAAGTCTGTGTTAATAATGAAACGTTTATTTTACTTTCTAAATACGTGAACCAAAGTAAAAATAAACTTGTGATCTTAAAACGTAAGGACGTTAAGACGTATCGCAGTATCGGTCTCGCGGCGCGGCGGCGTGTCCGTGTCGGTGTCTAGGAGGATAGGATAAATTATTGTGCCTAATAATTGTGTTTAGCTGTTTTTTTCGTTATGAAACCGAATTAAATGTTTTCAACCAAAATCAATTAAGAAATATTCATATGGTCATGTTAATTTAGGTATTATATGTTGTAATGAGCAGGTCATGTTCCCGCCGCGCCGTCGCGTCGCCGCCGCGCGGTACGGCCGGCCAGCCAGCCGCTGCGTTGGCTTCAACGTAACCCGTGTGTGTGTGTGTCCTCTCCTACTAATGTATCCTCCTAGGTCGGTGTCGGGTTACAGTAATGCTCGCTCTCTCTTGCACTCACAGCAGTTACGGCGGCCGCTGCGGTGTCGGATTACCAAACGTGTCGGACTATCGAGATTGCTCTGTATCTATCTTTGATTTCGTAAATTTAATCCTTCCACTAAAATTACGATCGACAAATTTACCGCCGCAATACATCGAAGATAATTTTTAAGAAACTTTGGGCTAAATGTTTATAGTTGACAACAACAAACCGACATCACTTCAGTGAAGTTACTTACGCACTTACGCTTTTTTTTCAACGTAAATGTTTCAAAAAAGTCTAACTTTGATAATTATTGCAAATCTATACAGATGAAGTTTTCCAACGAGCCATCAATTAATAGAATCGGTCCAGTAGAACTGTAGATTCAGTTGTCTGAAGATTTTTAAAACTGAATTATTATAAGAGCAGATAGGGGAAAACCTACATTTGAGAGTGGCTCATACCTTAAATAAGAATAAGCCAAATCTAAATTTTTAAATCTACCTTAATGCAATACTACGAAATGAGACGAATGTTTCGAACAGCGACTAAATGCCGCGAGAACGGTCCGGCGGCCACTCGCTTCCCCCACCACTACCAGGAACGGGTGCCGTTCTTATAACATTAGAGCGATTGGGAAAAACGCGACGCGCTCTGCTTGGAATTAGAATTGCCGCCATACTTGGTCACCTATTTGGTTTTCCGATTGGGTATTTAATTAAAGTACATTAAATTTCCTACCGAATGGTGTGATTTGTTTCTACGAATAGTTATTTTTAATATTGGTGTGTTATGGTCTATGAACATGTGATTACTATAATTACGTTTGTGATCAAAATATGTTGTACTTATCCAAATGAACAATTTATTCATGTTCATCACGAGTTTCTCTAACAAAGAATAATAAGCAATAGTTATTCGGAATCTTTATACAGTAATAAAAATAATAATAAAAAATAATTTGCTGAAAGTTGTTAGGCCTAAGGAAAGTCTACAAACAATAACTAAAATGCATCGATTTGGGACGAAATAAATATTTATTTCGTATTTCTTACTATATTTTTGTATTTTTCAAACTTATTTTGTTTTAGAAGGATTATGTTTTTCGTAGATAAATAATAAATAATAGGAAAACTAAAGAAATACTATAGTCCGTGCTCACATATTATCCTTACAGACTTGTAGCAGAAATATAGCAAACAAAAGTAAAGTAATTTCTTGCCAACAGAGTTCTCAAGCTTTTTTTATCTATAACCAGCCATAATTGAGTGGTTTATCTATAAAAAATAAGTCAAAGAATAGGTCGTTAGAGGAAGCAAAACTGTAAGTTTTTTATTTGTCACTTCAAGTTTTTTATATGTTTTTAAATATATAGCATTAATATTACACTTTAATATGATATTAAAAGTTTGAGTATTTAATGGGCAAGAAAATCCTTTACTTTTTATTGCTGTAATAATTTCATTACAACGGCTATAAGTGTAATTAAAGTGAACGCGACTTGTAATTTTCTCTTGAGTTTTCCTATTTTAAATTGTCTGCCAAACACACAGATCTCTTAAAACATGAATAATGGTATTAAAAGTTCAAAAAAATTATCAGGAATATAAAATAGATAATTATTTTACCATCAAAATTGCTTTTTTTTATATGAACATAATTTAGGTAAGTTCGTCTAAAAATTTGTAAAAGTGAAAATAAAGTTTAATATACTTGTATTGCAAATATTCTGATTGAATATGGTTTAATATATCATTTTTGGTTAGAGAAACCCATAATGAAGTTGAATAAATTGTTTATTTAGATAAGAACTTCATATTTTGTTCACAAACGTAGTTATAGTTATCATATGTTCATTGTCCGAAATAATCATTCCCACTTTAAACTTCTTTAATAAATATTAAAATATACTATTCGTAGAAACAAATAACACCATTCGATAGGAAATTTAATGTACTTCAAATACTCAACCGGAAAACCACATAGGTGACCAAGTTTGGCGGCAATTTTAATTCAAAACAACGCGTGTCGCGCTTTTCCCAATCTCTCCCATGTTATAAGAACGGTACCCGGTTCCTGGTAGTGGTGGGAGGAGCGAGCCATAGCCGTCTCTATACTAGAGACGGCTATGAGCGAGCTCGTTGCCGGCTCGTTTCTCGCCGCCCTACGACAGTGTAGTCGGCCTTCCATAGTTTTAGTTCTATGGTTTCGACACCTCAAACAGACTCAAACGTCAAAATTGGTCCAGAAATAAGGGACAAGTTGCGTTAACAAAAAAAGGCTTCACGTATTAAATATATATTAGAGATCGCCAGTGGTCGAAAATTCGACCAATTTTTAAATCAAGACATAGGGATAGCTAGTTTTGAACTTTGCATACACCAATGTGTTTCACAATACATTTCATATAGTACACATTTTCCACGTAAACACATAATAGAACCAAATGGGAACCAAAAGCAAAAGAGAAAGACTCAATCTTTGACTAATTATCTTGCCTCGCCACTGGCACATATCTATGACATGGTTTTTAGTAATTAGTATTGTAGAATATTAAGATTCCATGTTTATTTCTTTAACACTGAGCTGGTTATTGATTCAGAGGACGGTAAAAATTCAGTCATCAAATCAGTTTATCCCATACACCCCTTACTAGAGTTCTCTCCCTCACTCCCTCCATTAATTCCTTCCCTTACTCTCTATGTACTTCCTTCCTTTTGACCTTCTTTCTACTTTTCACCCCTTTTCTCCTTCATCCTCTTCTTACCATCTCTCGTCCCTCCTTTCCTACCTTTTAGGTTTGAAATAATAACACCTAACAATTATGTGCCTAGTTATTATTTGAGACCTAAAACTCCCCTTCAAAAGTTTTTCTCTCCTTCCTTACCCTTAGGACATTTTCCCCTCCTCCCCTCTCTCCCTAACATTATCACTAAAATATTACACATATTTTACGCATTCTCTACTAATAAAACACACAATTTGAATGTTCAATGTCCATCTGTACTGCAGTTGCACAACAGTACATCGGATGGTGGAGACTCAACTTCATGTTCTTTTTTCTTCCCTTTTTATCAGCTAATTTTTATCTCTTAATCTTATTGAAGTGAGCAAACTTTATTTGAAACCCATTCAATCTTCTCTAAATAGCCCTGGATTTCAATCAAATACTCTATTATTACTCCATGCCCCAATAAAACATGTGGCTTGAAATTGTTTAAAAATAATAATTTGGATTTTTTACTGGACAAATACTACTCGTGTCATTAATGAATTCCTTACATTTGTTTATTGCTTGATAAAAACTTATTATTGTTTGGGTTTTATATCTCATCAGATGACAGAAAAAAACAGCGTAAATGTTTGCCCACTTTTCGCCCTCACATAATATTTCTACATCTAATCTTTACTCTACGAAAAATAACATGTGATAACAGCTACATATGATGACAAAAGCACAGTTCTGTTTTGTTTTTCTATCACCAAAACAGCAACTCATAAGACCAATGTTAATTTTTTTTGAAATTTTAAATCCAATTTTCTACTTGTCCAAAAGACTAATATAAATTTCAATGGGATTCTGCACATCTACAGGAAAATACAATTCTATCGGTGTGCTTAGATTTTCGCTACGATGCACACTGGCTGAGAAAAAAGGAGCACAAAAACCTTATGGAAAAATGCTTGTCTATGAATATAAAGATAAGGATAAGGATACTCGGCGTCATACTTCCCTCCAAGCCACCAGATAGTGTTAAACATAGTTGTCAGTGATTTTACTTATTGTATAAAAAATTAGACGGATTAAAACATTAAAATTGTAACTAATCACAAAACCTAGAATTAATATTATTTTACTAAATTTTATAGAAATTCATATTTTTGAATGTTTGATCATGATCTGCTGTAAAATATTCTGCAATAAATATGAAATAAATTAAAAAAGGGCTGTGACCACGAGTTGCACCAGCCCCACCCTTTTGGGGGCAATGCTTAATAGTAAAAAATGCGTGTTCATTGGCAATATTTAAAAAAAATGTAATATTACGTCCAAGTTCGAATCATCATTAATAGACTCTACAACGTGTTCTAAACTTGGCAGAGCTACAGCGTAAATTCATGGCTTTTCGTAAGAAACCAATTTCTTGCAATAAATATATAACTGTGTAAATCTTTAGAAAAATTAAGTTGGCTGAATGCTGAATGTAACAACATCAAGCCAACTTAAGTTGTTGTAAGTTGGCTGTAAATTATCCTATACTCTTATATGAGTAATGTTATCGTGCATGCTTGCTTGCTTGCACATTTATCTCAAAAACGGCTCCGAGGATTTTTTTCAAAGTCTGGAAATAAGTAATTTATGACACAAAAACGTCTTTTACGCAGATTACTTGGCCAGAGAAAATCTAATAACGTAATAAATCGAATTTTAAAGTTGTAAAATTTTAACATTGGCCTTATGGGTTGCCGTGATAGCAACGAAAATAAACAAGGAAAGTGTCAACAAATGAAGTAATAATAACAGCTGTTTGGAATCTACAGCTATCAAGGGAAAATACAGCAGGTGGGATGAAGAGTCCATGGAGTAATAAAAAAGGTTTATATTGATACATTTTATGACATTGAAATATTTTATAGTAACTGAATGAACTGGTAAACATGAAATAACACCGAGCAAGGCTCGGTCCACCAGGTACTAACAATAATTTACGTAAGAGTTATGGTTGTTTTTATGTAAAGCATTATTACGTTTTTTCACAAGACAGCCCCTCATCAATATGTAACTATAGTAACGACGGGCAGTGCCAGTGTGCCAGTAATACTCAGGCTGTTTAAAAACAAAACAATATTAATTACTTACCATCAGGAAACGAAAGTCGCAACTAAATTATGGAACTGCAAAACTAACACGAAAAACTGTAAAACTAAGTACAGCAGAGATACTGGCTCATCAAGAATCGCTTAGCAACTAATGCACTGAGAAACAATAAAGAAGGAAAAATGGGAAAAAGGAGGGAATAAGGTGTCTGGAAAGTGAGACTATTTTTACACTTCCGCAGTCAGATGTTTCCCGCGAATATTTTGTGACTATTCACCGTCACTTCTATTTTAAAGGCGTGGAAGGAGTTAATATATTTAATTCTTAATATTTATTTATTAATAAACTTAGCATTTTAATTGTATTAAAAAAATTACAATTGCGTCCATTACCAGCACGGGTATGGCGAGTGCGCAAACGTCTAAAACCTCGAGTTGGCGCGCTCTCAGCGGTGTCTTCCGCACGCGCGGAGCCGAGGCCAGGGCAAGCCTGTGTGGTAGGAAACGGGTGCAACGATGAGAGATGAGAGCGGGAGAGCGGGCTAGCGGGGTATGGTGATGGGGGGGGGGAGGTTTGGGGGAGGGAGCGCGGCAGCGCAGTCTGGTGCGCCCGAACAGAACTACGTCGGCCCGCCATTGCCCGAACAGTCTGCGTTGCCGGTAAGAATGAACGATCTACTCCTGGGGTATTTTTTATCTATGCTTTAAGCCACGAGTGAGATGTAAGTTAGAACACGAGCGAAGCGAGTGTTCTAAATATCTCACGAGTGGCTTAAAGGCATAATACAATCGTTGCATACACTATTTTATCTACGACCAACAATATACGACAAAATTTCCCCCGAAGTTAAACAAAACTCATGACTTTTAATAATGATGGAATAGGTCAACTAAAATTTGAGGTTAGGCAAATAAGCAGACTGAACCATGAATCGTTGGAACAATCAGCTGATGGGATAAGTAAACTCAAACATAAATCGTAATGCAACAATCAGCTGATGTGCGAATTGCGTAATTGTTATTATGACACTACTTCCGTCAAATGCCGAGCTCTCATTGGTCTAGAACCAGAACTCTAAAGTGACTCCAGTACTCTAAAGTCGTCATTAGAGTACTGCTTGGTTTTTGGTGTTTTAATGTATATCATTATAATGTTTATTGTAATACCATAATTGGTGCTTGTTGCAATGGTCGTAGATAAAATTTATTAAAAAAACTTGGAATTCACTGATCGAGTATGCAGGTCTGCTGCAACGGGGGCGTTTTTTTTAAGCGAATTTCCCCTATAGGGAAGAAGCAATTACCGTAGGTCTCATGGTAAGACTTAAGCCCGAGACCATTATAACTTTTCGTTTTGGTGTTCCCAAAAACCAAAAACACCATTCGTTCAAATTTGTATATATATATATATATATATATATATATCAAACTCTCTCTCTCTCTCTCTCTCTCTATATATATATATATATATATATATATATGTGCCTGTAAGCACGATAGCGTTCGCAAAAATGGTCCGATCGGAATGAAATTTGGCATAGGCGTGTAAAGTAGTAATTATTCGGATTAGTTCGAAAACCAGCCCGATCGGACCACTGGAAGGGGGGGTAAAGGGGGATAAACCCCCCCGAAAATGGGTTTTTTTGGGGTTTTCACATATAAAATAAAAATAATCTGATTTTAGTTAGTACCATTGAATTCAGCTCAAAAAACAAACAATTTAGAATTTGAATCATTGCTCTACAGTATGTCCATTGGTTACCGAGATATTCTAAGTGGTAAACACAGTACGTTGTCCCAATGTTAACCTTATGGGAAATAAGTAAAATTCTATATCTCGCTTATTTCTCAACATATCTTAATAAAACTTGGTTTGTGGCTTCATCTAGATAAGATCTAATGTATTTTATTCTAAAACCCCCGATATTTCCATTTTGTATAGCAAACCTGCATACTCATTCCCGATGTTATCCTTATGGGAAATAAAAAAATTCTATATCTTCCTTATTTTTTGACATATCTTGGTAAAAGTTGGTACATGGTTTCTCCTAGTTCAGATCTATGAAATATTGAATTAAAACCACCCAGTTTGAACGGACCTGTTGCAGCAAATCTGCATACTCATTCTCCATACTATTCTTATGGAGCTTACAAAAACATAATAAATCTCACTACCTTGGACTGAAATATGTTCTTTTGCATTTGAAATTCGCTGAGTATGCAGGTCTGCTGCAACGGGGGTATTATCTCTTTTCAACTGTTATCCTTTTACTTACAACCTCTTGTTAAATATTCTAAGAGGGATCTGTTCTTGCAACAATAACTCTGTAAAAACTGTTGCTCCATGAGAGCGTGTTAAATTTGTGCACTTTTCCACGCAAGGATAAACGTGGTTAGAGTCTCCGATTATCAAAATAAAATCTATTTTGACTTATCATTATGAAGAATAGTTATTGTAGAGTGTGTATTGTGATTTAAAAATCGGTTAAATTTTACTCATTAGTAGATACATGCGGTGTTAAAGTTAGTAAACTTTACGCAGTATACCCTTAGAATGAGTTGACATAAACGATCATGTAACTGCAATAACACCTCTATCTTTACAACGGTACTGAATATTAAATTTAAATAGATTTTGAAAACTGGAGGCGCTAATTAATGTACCGCGTATGTGGTGCAAGTTTTAGGCATATTTTGCAAAGGTTTGGAACTCTCTTTTGCAAATAGCCTCTCCTCCAAGATTTTTATTTATTTATTTGAAATGCTACAAAGCAGACAGTTCTAGTTATATTGTAGATCAATGGTCCCCAATTAATTACTTACTAGTGGCTTGAAGGGGCTAAAAGCCCCCTAATGAGGGAAAATTCAAACGATCCTTATTTATTATAGTACAAAATTCCGTCATAGAAAACTGATGATATTGATATCTAGCCTACCACATGGTTTCCAATCAAGTATCGCATCACATGTTTTATGTAAACAAAGCAGACGTTTTTTAGATCCCAATGCATTTTAAATGGCAGATATTTTACGTTATTCCTCATTTTCTGGTCAATTTTAAGCAATTTCATTATTTTTCCCGCCATCACGGAATAGAGACCTTTAATTTGAACCCTCTCCTATCTTTCTTCGACTTGCCAGACGCCTACAATTTTGATGCAAAGAATCGCCTTACGAAATTAAATATATGAATGATATTGGGGGTCAATTTTTTAACCCCCAAAAGCCTGTCGCGGGCTGCAAACTACCGGTGCGCCAGGGGGGAATACCTCCATATATAGAATTTTACTTGTTTCTTATAAGGATGAGGATGACATGGGGACAACATACTGTGCTAACCGCTTTCAATATCTCACGAGGTGGCTGAGAACGTTTTGAACAAGCAAGCGGTGATCGTGCACGGCGCAGGCAAAAGCAGAGGCAAGAGGTTTCTACTGTCCTGTGGGGCGCTTTCTGCTCCTCATTCAAGGAGCAGAGAGGGTAATCAATCTTCATTCAACCCCTCTTAGACCCTTGGAGATCAACAAACTGTTGTATTTAGCCGCCTTCCCTCGACTTTTTGACATTCCAAGATAAAGACTCCTCTTATTACCGCATTGTACGGTATTTTGAAATTTACAAAATCAACAAGGATGTCTTGCCACTCATAACACGCTATTAATCAGTACTCTTTCACGTAAACTTCTCCATTTGTACTCGATATGAATGATTTTTCGAAACGATATATCGATGATTTTCCTCGTATATTCGGTTGCCATGGTCGAATGAATCTAGATGTTTCTAGGAAGTTCGAGGGATGACGTCACAGGTGGAAAGAAATCGAGCGTGTGCGGGTGTACAGTATAGCTTGTGCAATCGAGGTATGAATTGTGAATTGCTCTCAACTGCAGCATTGCTCTGTATTACATTGAAAGAGAAGGAGGATTGCTCTATTCATTACGTTTTCAAAGCCGACAAAGCTCTTCATTCGTCAATGTCATGATAGGAAAAGGTTCCATTTAGAAACCCAGCAGACTGCGGCACTCTTTTTTCAAATAACAATCTGTCAACCCCACATCAAAGGATAATTGGATCCCATTATTACAAACACGCAGCCAAGTTTGGTGATCTTTTGTTCAGACAATAGCCTGTCGACCCTCCATCAAAGGGAACACAATGAAGTGACATGTCATCAATCAATCACCTGTCAATCAACCGGGGGGGCACGTGACCTGTGACGTCATCGTCCTCCGTCCTCCGTAGGATGGGAGCCCCTAGACCCCCCTACTAACATTTTTATGATAACGTAACCTAACATAACCGCTGCAGAGCGCTGTATAAGGGTGGCCTCCGTATACTACCAAAGTACCATTTTTGAGTGATCCCTGAATAAAAAATTGGTTTTCAGAGTGGTGTCTGTCCATCCGTGTGTGTGTGTGTGTGTGTGTGTGTGTGTGTGTGTGTGTGTGTGTGTGTGTGTGTGCATGTGTGTATGAGTGTGTGGCACGGATGTGTGGATGTATTTCAACAGAGCTAAAAATGACACAATGGTCCAATTTTCATGAAATTTGGCATGTAGGTATAAAACCTTAATATCTCTAGGTGTTTTTTTCATTTTTTAAATTTTTGATTTTCAGGGTATTTACCCTATGAAAACCCATAAAAACTACAAAACTCAAACTTTTTTTAAATCGGCTTAAACGATTTTTATAAAATTTTCATGGTTTTTAGTGCTTAAGATGCAAAAAAAGGACACACCCGTATGTCTGTAAAAAATAAGTTTCAGAAGTTATGAGGATTTGAGTGTTAACAAATCAAATTTTTCTGTGTAAAATCCAAAAACATCAAAAAATACATGGAGTTTGGTATTAGCGGTTTAGCAATTAATTAAAAAAACGGAAAACAATTAAATTTTGAATTGAGGGTTTGCGTAGCTATTAATACCTATTCCAGAAGTCTTGAATCCTTGTGGCTGACCAGGGATGTCCCAATCCAGGGTCCAGGGCGGCATCAGAGGCGGGTGTAGGTAGAAGTAGCCAGCACAGGAGCGGTGTAGACGATGCGGGTTGACAAATTGACTCACTCAATAAATTACATGAAGTGGAAACTATATTGATACAATAGAGAACTTTAAACTTTACAACAATTAATAAATTAAATGAAAATGTCCATTTTAATGGGGAGCGGCGGCGGGCGCGTCTGGCTTCGACGCTGGTCAGTGCGTGAATGCGTGGAGGGGAGGGGGCGTCTTGATGACGTCGGCAGCGGCGATACTAGTAGCTTCGCAAATACCGCGAAAAATACATTCAAAACCAAACATTCCCCCCACCCAAAATTTATATTTTAAAAAGTTCTAAGAAAACCCCAAAAAATCCTTGAAAACCATATAAATATATCAAATTCAAATTATGAACGCATATGAAACATGTCTTTGACCTTATAAGATAACTTATAACTATCTGTACAAAGATCAGTTTATTGGCAAAGGAACTAATTTATTTACAGGGCGAGTAAGAATACCTTGGGAAGTTTTTACTTGAACTACTCTAACTACATCGTCTTTTCCTGGGAGGGTCTTAACTATCCTACATAAGGGCCATGATAAGGGTGGCATATTAGGGTGATACATTAGGCAGAGATCTCCTTCTTTAACATTTGATACGTTAGTATTCCATTTGGGACGCTGAATTTGGGAATGTAAGTAGTCTTTGGACCAACCTTTCCAAAACATTTGAGAAGCTTGACTGATGAGTTTCCATCTTGTGAGAAGGTGAAGAGGTTCCTTGGTAACATCTACTTCAGGCCGAGATAAGAGATGTCCACCGACGAGGAAGTGGTCAGGAGTAAGATGATCAAATCCATCATCTGGAGATGTAGAGAGCGGGCACAGCGGTCTGGAGTTTATAATTGATTCTATGCGGCAAGAAATGTGTAAAAGTCTTCAGCAGTGAAGTGGTGTGTCCCTAGAATTCTTTTCAGATGGTGCTTTGTAGATATCACTCCGGCTTCCCAAAGTCCACCAAAGTTAGCTGCATAGGGAGGGTTGAAGTTCCAGGTTATTTCCTGCTTTGCTAAGTGTTCAGAAAATTGGTTATTAGAGTTCTTAAGTAGCTCATAAATTTCAGAGAGGTGTCGAGCAGCACCGATAAAGTTTCGACCTTGGTCAGAATAGATATTTTGTGGTAAACCTCTTCTAGCGATAAATCTATCGATAGCTGCTAGACAGGATTCAGTGGTCAGAGAGTGAACAAGTTCTAAATGTATAGCTTTTACAGACATACATACAAAGAGAGCGATGTTGCATTTGGATAACCTAGCATTCCTTCTTGTGCTTTCCTTAACCAGGAAGGGGTCAGCGAAGTCTAAGCCAACATTTACAAAACATTTGCCTTGGTGAAAACGGGATGGTGGGAGATCTGCCATGTATGGCTGAAGTGGTTTTGCCTTTAATTTGTAGCAGGGTAGACATTTAAATATGCGTTTCCTTATTAGGTTTCGAGCTCCAGGAATCCAATAATGACGCTGAATCAACGATTGAACTAATCTAGGACCACCATGTAAAGAGTACATGTGATAGTAGTCACACAAAAGAGATGCCAAATGGCTTTTTGGAGGAATCAGGTAAGGGTGTTTGGCAGATTCTGGCATAGGAGTATGTTTTAATCTACCCCCCACCATGAGGGCATCCTGTGCAAGAAAGGGCGAAAATGATCTAAGTGCGGGTGAACATTCTTTACATTGCTGTAAAAATTTTATATCTTTAGAATAGTGGTACAATATGTAAAGGGGAGGGAATAGAGGATTATAGGATATTTTTTATTTATTTAAGTCAATTTCAACCTTAAACCTCAGGGTGAGTTCTTTGCCGTAGCACAATCCACTT
Organism: Flexamia atlantica; assembly: GCA_035578135.1. Classification (NCBI taxonomy): domain Eukaryota; kingdom Metazoa; phylum Arthropoda; class Insecta; order Hemiptera; family Cicadellidae; genus Flexamia; species Flexamia atlantica. The sequence continues at coordinate 18,247,484 of JAQJVK010000006.1, read as the reverse complement.
GTAGGCTATCAATGAGGCCCTAACTTGTGAGTTCTGAGTGTGTGTGATTTGGGTGTTTAATTCGGTCACAGCATCATTTAAGATGCAACAGCGATCCGAAAGCGTAGTGTTAGAAAGGACGAAGCATCAATTAAGATGCAACAGCGTAAGCCTTTGTTTGTGAGTGTTATGTGTATAAAGGACGCAGCATCAATTAAGATGCAACAGCGTAAGCCTTTATTTGTGAATGTAAGTGTGTGTTTAATTCGGTCACAGCATTAATTAAGATGCAACAGCGATCCGAAAGCGTAGTGTTATAAAGGACGCAGCATCAATTAAGATGCAACAGCGTAAGCCTTTGTTTGTGAGTGTTAAGTGAATAAAGGACGCAGCATCAATTAAGATGCAACAGCGTAAGCCTTTATCTGTGAATGTAAGTGTGTGTTTAATTCGGTCACAGCATCAATTAAGATGCAACAGCGATCCGAAAGCGTAGTGTTATAAAGGACGCAGCATCAACTAAGATGCAACAGCGTAAGCCTTTATTGTTTTTGTGAATGTAAAATGTAAAGTGCCACTAATTGTATGTTTTCAGACGCAGCATCAATTAAGATGCAACAGCGTAAGCCGAAGTGTAGTGTTAAGATTGCCGCGCCAACGGACAGTCGGGGCTAAACAATCTTCGAATGTAAGTGTAATTACGATAGCCTATACTCACCAACTCGATCAACCTATTTGAAACTTAAATATTAAATCATTAAATGATGAGAAGTAAGTAGGAATATTTTAATAACACTGACTTTTATTCATTCGTAGAGATTATACACATGGATTTACAATAAATTATTAAATTAATATTATTACTTGGTGGCTAAATGCCCTGTTACTGACGAATCATAATTAATTGGGGATACGGGGGACTCTGCCTCTACCATTCCAAAATAACAAAACCGGGGACCTGCTGTCTACCCGTTACTGCTGGAGATGCAACAGCGAGCACAGAGTGCTCACAGCATCAGTCAGCTATTGAGACGAATCTGAGATCTGAGGCGGCTGGCACTCACCTATTTATAGGGCCGGTCAGCTGGGGATGATCACATGACCACCCGTCAGCCGATGCAACAGTCTACTTCTACAGGATTGACACTATTTCACAACATAAATGGAAACGTAAACATTCCTTTTAGCTACCTTTTCAATCATTGCTATTAAATCATTAAATATGGATTATTCTAACTTAAAACTAATAAATACTAATTGTTTTACAATACAGACAAGGTATTTACAGATAAATAATGAAAGTACACTCTGTGTTGTTATTTACAATGACGATATCGGATAACCTAACCTATTCGGTAAGTGAACAACAAACATTTCTTCAACTATTTCACACTTTCAACAAATTAAATGAAGATAAAACTGATTATTTATATTAAATGATATGAAGTCTTAACTTAGGCCTACATAATAAACAATCTATAGCTCAAAATATCATTATCTACTGTTAAAATCTAGGTTACCTAGACTAGGCCTAGAAATGAAACATTGCATTGTCCCCTTAATTTGTATAATAAAATTAAATGAACATGTACAATTTTTTATACAAATTACCTGGTGTTTTATTTACCCTTTCCTATCTCATCACTTATGAGTTCAAGAGTGTCTACAACATCTGAAACAAGTAAGTGAACAACAAATTCAAATTTATAATTAATTAATAACTAAGTGTCCTTATCACTTCACAAATGTTCTTCTTCCGCTAGAACTTCCGCTTTCTTCTTTCTCTTCTTCCAGTTCCTCTCTGAGGCAAGTTTTACTTCTTCCTCCAAAGCAGTGTCCTGCAGTTCGCTGGGTTCCATCTTCCTCTCTTCATTTTTCTGACTTGTCCCTTCTTTATCAACAAACTCATATTTCAGTTGATCAGCATGTTTAGCAGATAATTCAGTTGTTTTATTAACTGAAACTTCTTTTTCAATTCCCTTATTTTCAATTGACTCAAACTTCTCCCGTGCTTCACTATCCATCCTTTCTGTATTATTTAACTCTTGATCATTTTTATGCATGTCACTATTTAAATCATAATCTTTATCTGTTGTGATAAGTATTGTTGTGTATAAAACACCACATTTTTCATCTTGCTTCGAACTGTCTTGAAAGTAAATAACATATTTTCCTAATTTTATACAGTTTTTACTGTAATCAATGATCATTTTCAGTTCCTGCAAAGTGTCATTTCCAATGACTATCTCCTTAATCAAGTTTGGTACAATCAAACACTTCATCTGAACATTTACATTATTTATTCTTGCATTTACTAAAATAATACTCTTAATTCGTTGAGACTTCTGATTTATAGCAGTATTAATTGTGGTATTGGTTAATGGAAACTCTTCATATTTTCCTAAATTATGTTTGTTTTTTTAAAAACCATTCCTTCTGAATGCAAGTTACTGAACTCCCAGTGTCTATGATACATTTTGTACTGACTCCCTCAAAATTTATATCGACCTCTGGTACATAATAAGTATTCTTATTTTCATTTACTTCAATAGTTTCGTCCATTAAAAATTGTTTGTCACATAAATATTGTTTATAGGCCTATCATTTTCTATTTCATTTTGCACTGGAAATTTATTGACCGTTTCATCGTGTAATTCAAAATTTTCCATTAGGCCTACTTTATTTCCAGTGCTATTTAGTTTAAAGGCTCTTGGTCGGGTCTCTCATCCTCAAACTCATTTTGTTGCCGCTGTGATGGCTCCTCGTAGTTTGTATTTTCATTGTTTCCATCAAACCTTCGTCTCCTGTTATATTCCTGGCCATAGTTACCTCTTCTGTTATAATTATCCTTTCTTTCATCATTCTGTTTTTCAAATCTATCCCTTCTGTTGTAGTTTTCTCTTCCATCATTCCTTGACTGATATCTCCTGTTGTCATTTAACTTGTTATTCCCATAGTTTCTAGACTCCTCATACCTTTTGCTATTGTTTTCTCTTCTGTTATAGTTATCTCTTCCCTCGACTGGTCGTCTGTCCCCTAGTTTGAAATGGGATTCATTTCGACTCAAATTCTTCTCCAGGTTATACCTGAGAGACTCATTCGCTTCCTCAATATCATCGGTGCTTAATAGTTTTTCCATTTGTTGTATTGTTACAATATTTTGTACTTTGCATGCCTGTTGTATGGTATGATCAAAATGTCGAGCAAGGCGACGAACTATCTCCTTTTCAGTTAATTTTGGGGTCATATTTTGCATCAGAACGTCTCTTTCGATAAAGTAATCTGCTTTTGTTAGTCCCCTATGCGGTATAAATTTTTCTAAACCCAATTTTCTTTTTAATCCGTCTTGGATTTCTACACTCCAGTATTTATCTAGGAAAATCTTTTCAAAATCCTCAAAATCTTTCACTGATGCTTTGATCATGTCCCACCATTTTGCTGAGGAACCCTCTAAGCAGATGTCCAAAATCTCCTCTAAGTTTAATTTTTCTTCATTGCGGAGAGTCCGCCGTTCATTTTCCCTGTTGAAGTAATTTTTCAGTTTCACGAGGAATTCATTTGGGTTTCTTGATTTTCCATTAAATTTAGGCAGTTCTTTGATTTGGTTATTGGGGCATGTGACGTGTACGTCAACTGGTAAGCCAACTGTTTTATCGTTTGTTTTATTACTTTGAAGTTGTTCTCGAATACCTTCATTAATCTTCTCTTGGATCGTGTTATTTATCTCATCCCTTAACTCTTCTATTTGGTTGTTGAATTTTGTTTCAATTTGTTTTATATCTATTTTGATTTCTTTACGCATTTCTTTCATCTCTGCCCTTACTTCAGTCATCGCTGTCCTTATTGTTTCAAAATTATCTGTCATTCTTTCAAATTTTCCTGTCATTTCATTTCGTAGTTGGTTGATCTCTCGATGAAGGTTATGACTGAACTCTTCAAAATTCTGAAGATATGTCATAAGCATTGTTTGTGTATCCGTTGGTTGTGATTTAGTTGGGCTAGGAGATCGACTGCGGTTCAAACCGTCACCAGATGCTAAATTTTGGTCATCTCCTGTATCATTATTTAGGCTAGGATTTATTTCTGAAGTTTCGTTATTTTCATCCATATTTTGGTCGTTTGAATGCCTAATCATTCTTAATTCTGCTTCTTGGGCTTTGATAGTTAGTTTAATATGTTTGCGTAAATTATATTTGCTCATTAAATAGGCCTACTCTGTGAAATGTGCCCCACGTTGGGCGCCAAATTACAATGTGTAAAGGGGAGGGAATAGAGGATTATAGGATATTTTTTATTTATTTAAGTCAATTTCAACCTTAAACCTCAGGGTGATATTGTACAATCTTACTGCATACTTTGAGGGCTTCATTTCTCTCTGATACAGAGAGGGTACCTTTGAGTTTGTCAGACTTGTGTCGAACGTTGTTAATAAATCGTAACGCATATCCCATTACATTTTGTAGCTTGGTTAAGCTGGAGAAGCGGTTCATGTAATCATACAAGTCGTTTTGCAGAACTATTTGAGCTGCTAGCACCTTTTGAGGGGTCTGTGGTTTCAATTCAGGCAAGTTTTCAGGAATAAATTTACAATCAATTGGCCATGAGGATTCATCTTTCAACAGAAAAGTAGGTCCATGCCACCATAAATCTAAGTCGATTAATTTTGAAGGCAAGATGTCTCTTGTTCCACAGTCAGCGGGATTGAGTTCTCCAGGGACATGATACCAGGAGTCAACTGACGTGATTTCAAGTATTTTACATACTCGGTTGGATATGAAAGTTTCTAGTAAGTGTGGAGAGGTTTTTATCCAACCTAGGACATTCATGGAATCGGAAAAAAGATCAATTGTCGTTATCTTAAGATTGCTTATGAGCTTCTCAGAATATTTAACTAAGCGTGCTAAAAGCAGAGCTGCACATAGCTCAAGACGTGGAATCGTTAACGCCTTCAGGGGAGCAACTTTTGTTTTTGATTTGATTAAGTTGCATTCAATGTGGAAATCATGACATATGACTCTCAAATAAATAGTAGAACACATACCAATTTTTGAAGTGTCTGAAAATCCTATTAACTGACTATGGATGTAAGTACTGAGGATGTATCGTGGGATAGAGAGCTCTGAGAGAAGAGGCAATTCCTTTGTAATTTTATTCCATTTACTTTCTAGGGCCCGCATTACACTGTCAAATATTTTATAAAAGATTCTTTTATAAAAGATTTATTTGTCCAATCAGAATTTAAGATTTTGTTTTGAAAATCAGCTGACTTAAATTTTGATTGGTCAAATCAAATCTTTTATAAAAGATCTTTTATAAAATATCTGATAGTGTAATGCGGGCCTAGCTCTGGGGGGAGATTGTCATCCCAATCAAGTTTATTGATCCAAATTTCTTGTAGTAAATGTTTGAGAGTGAAAACTACTGGACTGATATAACCATTAACATCATAAATTCTAGCTAATTGGGAAAGTACATTGCGTTTGTTGGAGTTCGATCAATGGGGGAGATGGCATAGCGGAAACAATCACTTGAAGGATCCCATTCTATTCCGAGGACCTTTATAGATTTCTTAGAACCAAGGGAGTGAGGAGTTTCCCTGTGGGTTTCTGGTATTGCTTGCAGCACTTGATCTTTGGAACTCGACCACTTATGTAGTTCGAATCCTCCAGAATGCAACATTTGAGAGAGTTCATTATAAAATGCGAGTGTATCATCAACGGATGTGGCTCCACAAACAATATCGTCAACATAAACAGAATTTCTTAGAACTTCTGCGGCTTTAGGATACTTGGGACCTTCGTCTTTAACTAACTGTTCTAGAGTTCTTTGAGCAGTAAATTGACTACATGAAATTCCAAAAGTTGAAGTTCCTGAAGTTTCTGGTCCTATTCTTGAATAGGACCAGATGGTTCAGAGCGCCAGAAGATATATTGATATTTACAGTCATGTGGAGATAAGCGGATTGCTCTATACATTTGTTTTATGTCGCAAGTCGGGGCGATTGGATGTAGACGAAAATCAGTAATAATATTACCCATATCAGCTTGGAGCTTAGGTCCTGTCATTAGGGATTTATTTAGAGACTGATTTGTGTCACTTATTAGCTCAGAGGCATTGAAAACTATTCTTAGCGGAGAGGATGAAGAAGACTTCTTAACTACACCATGGTGGGTAAGTACATAGGATGCTATGTCAGAAGCTAGGGTAATATGTCCTTGGTCGACCTAATACATTAAACATTGTTTGTAGTTGTCAGCAAACTCGGGGTTTCTAGTAAACCTAGTTTCAAGACAGTTGTATTTGCGGAGAGCTACTTCTCGAGTAGAACCTAAATCAGAAGGTTTGCCATTTGAACGGCAGTGAGGCTACATAACAACCAGTTTCGTCTCTACAAATAGTTGATTTGAAATGATCTTCACAGGCTTGGTCTTCCAAGCTTAAAGGTTTAGGAAGATTGATTTCTTCTAACTCCCAGAAGAAGAGGTTAATCAGTTTTAATAGAAACAAAGAGTGAGTTGGTTTGCTTCGTTACAGATTCAGAGGGGACATTTCCCATTAGGACCCAACCGAAAATAGTGTGGAGAGCTGAGGGTTGGCCTTTAAGAAGGGGGAAGCTGTTAGTCATTATATCTATAAATGCCTGAGCACCAAGCAGCATATCAACTTTTGCGGGACAGTCAAAGTCTGGATCAGCCAAGAGCAAGTGAGAAAACTTCTCCTTAATGGAATCTGGAATCGGTGTTGCGGGAAGATCTGAAGGGATTTGCGGTACAACAATAGCATCAAGTTGTAGCGAATCATTACGCTTATGGCAGGATGCAATATTGCATGAAACAATATTCTTAGCATCGATTTTAGAGGAGTGGCCTATGCCCATGATATCAACTGAGCATTTTTGGAGCGGTAAGTTTAAACTCTGTGCCAAGGATTTGGTAATAAAATTAACTTCACTACCACCATCAATTATACGAGCCGACATTTTTGCCAGTTGTCGTATGAGTCTCTAATCAGTACTTGAGCGGTGCTTAAAATAACCATATTGTGATTGGTTTTGCGGTTCAAACTACATGACAGACTCTGAGCGGGTTTATCTGGGGTTGCGGGGTTCACTGGTTGAGTGGTCGTATCATCAGTATTTACTTTAGGAACAGCTGATGCAGCGCTTCTGGGATTAGGCGGTTTGCCATCATGGAAGAGAGTATGGGGTTTTTTACTCTTACTGTGCCTACAACTAGAGGCAGAGGAGCAGGCAGAAATCAGGTGATTGCCAAGGCAAGCAAAGCATCTTTTCGAGGAGCGGACAGTATCATACTTTTCAGTATGTGTCAGAGCTAAGAACTTTTCACAACGAAACAGTTGGTGATTATCCTTACACATAGGGCAGCTAGGAGGGGAAGGCAACATTTGAGGGCTTGAATAGGTTTTATCTAACTTAGGCTGAGTTGACATTAACACCTTATGAGAAGAGGAGATATTATGTTTAGAAACATTAACAGGTTTAGCTGAGTCTTTTGCAAGTTCGTGTACTGAGCACTGAACACGAAGGAATTTCAGTAAATCCTCAATGGTAGGAAACTTAACAGATTTCTTTTCTAATTCAAAAGCCTTTCTAGTGTTATTATCTAACAACCTTAAAGCTAAATGAAAAATATAAAACCTGATAAATCATCAATTTTTAGGTTCTTCAAAGCTTGTACATTGATATTAAACACATCTGATATTTGTCTCAAGTTACTCAAGCTGGCGTGCTTAAGAATCTTATTTAAGTAATAAGACGCTAAAATTCTTGGATTAGTGTAGCGTTCAACCAATGTGTCATAGGCTAACTGATAGTGTTCTGGGTCAAAAGGTGTACCTTCAACTACAGTTAATGCGGAACCCTCAAGTAAGCTTCTTAAATAACTAAACTTTTCAATAGGAACTTTTTTTGTTGGAAGAGTTGTGAATCAAATAGTCAAAAAATGACTTGAATGATGAAAACTTATCTACTTGACCTCCAAACTTACTTATATCAATCTTAGGTAGCTTAGGCTTAACTACAGTTTCAGTTTCAGGTTGAGGTACAGACTGTTTATTTTCCTCGGCTATAATTAAATCTTAGGCTGATTTTATCTCATAATACATTACATCAAACTGCTTACTAGGCTCTTCAGTTGGAATAACATCATGTGGATTATCTACCTTTTCATTTAAGTCATCTATTTCCTGAGCAATATCTTCAAACTCTCTATACAATTGAGATAATTATTTACATCTAGCCGTAAAAACAGCTTTCTTAGCGGGTAAATCTTTAATGAGATCAATAGACCAGGCGGTATATGTTTTGACTTGGGTAAATCGTACAGTATCCGAGATTTTTGTGTTAATGGCTTCGGAATATGATTAAAAAAGAAAATTTCACTATGCGTACAGATATAAACCTGTGCAAAATGTTTTATCGAGGAAAATATTAAAAATTAAACAAAAAAATCGACGTTTTTCGCCTATTTTTTGAGGATATCTCCAAAACTATTTACTTTAGACAAAAATAAATGGCACCAAACGTTTTATTATGAAATTCTACATTGAAAAAAAGTTATTTTCAATTTGGTTTTTCCTAAAAAAAGCGCATTTTTTATCGAAAAATGTGAAAAAATAGTAAAAAATATTCTAAAAATTACGTTTCTTGCGATTTGGTGGAACACGATGACTCAACAAATGGCCCTCAAACTTTTCACTGTACATTTTTGTATTGTAAAAAATAATTACTCCAAGTTTCATAAAAATCAGCCCAATATCTTCAGCACAATAGTCATCTAATAATCGTACTGCCAAAATATTGAACAATTTTCATATCCATCTAAACCGCAAAGTACGATCCGCAGATACATGAAATTTGGAAGAAATATAAAGGAAAATGAGATCTTTCAAATAAATCTTAAAATAATAAAATCTGTTCTCTAGGAGTGCCTAGGCAGGTGTTTAAATATAGTATTATTTTTGGCAATTTCTACCAATTTAATTAATTTGCATAATTTTCTATTTAAGTATATTTTTAAAACTCAAAATCATTTATTTCAGGCCTAAGTGGCCTCAACATCGAGTCTGACCTTCATTCGTCAAAGCTCGGTCCACAAAACCGCAAGGGGCGCCTTTTATTAGCAGTCCTCGTACAACGCGATCGAACCGACATTCGCATGCATGAAGCTCAGTCCCCAATTACATAAATCCCTTATGTCTACCTTCCGTTCGCCAAGCTCGGTCCCCAAACTGAAAATTTTGCTGATGGTGAGCAGTGCACGGTCCCTCGTGGGCAATTAGTATAGATTCTCATTAAGAGGGTTTCCTACCAACGGCAATTTTCGTTTTTCTGCGACACTAGCGGCGACTTTTGGAACTGCGGCTCCATAAGAGCCTATGTTAAATTGGTGCACTTTTCGCCGCGCAAGCCGGTGCAGGGGGAAACGCGGTGTCATTTAGCGTCTCCAAATCTTAAAATAAAATTTATTCGGATATAGCATTGCAAAGATACCGAGTTGCAGAGTGTTTATTGCTTCTCCAAAATCGTTTATGCTCTCTCTTTAAAAAGATATATGGCGTTAAAGTTGGTCAACTTCAACGGAATGTATCTTCAAAATACGTTAACATGAACGATTTTGGATTAGCAAATAACATTCTATAACTTCTTTGAAATTCTATGTTAAATTAAATTTTATTTTATAACTGTATGCGCTAAATTACACCGCGCGGAGCGTGTTTTAGGCATGTTTTGGCGTAGGTAGGGAACCCTCTTAATCCCTAGCTTGATTCTCAATCTGCAGAAAGCTGTAATTGTATACCATTATTCTTTTATTACTCAATCTCGATTTCGTACTAATTCCCCATGAGGGACCGTGCACTGCTCACCATCAGCAAAATTTTCAGTTTGGGGACCGAGCTTGGCGAAGGGAAGGAAGGCATAAGGGATTTGTGCAATTGGGGGCCGAGCTTCATGCATGCAAATGTCGGTTCGATCGCGTTGTACGAGGACTGCTAATAAAAGGCGCCCCTTGCGTTTTTGGGGCCGAGCTTAGACAAATGAAGGTCTGACTCGATGTCAAGGCCACTCAGGCCTGAAATAAATGATTTTGAGCTTTAAAAATATACTTTAATAGAAAATTATGCCAATTAATTAAATTGATAGAAATTGCTAAAAATATTACTATATTTAAACACCTGCCTAGGCACTCCTAGAGAACAGATTTTATTATTTTAAGATTTATTTGAAAGATCTCATTTTCCTTTATATTTCTTCCAAATTTCATGTATCTGCGGATCGTACTTTGCGGTTTAGATGGATATGGAAATTGTTCAATAATTTGGCAGTACGATTATTGGATGACTATTGTGCTGCAGATATTGGGCTGATTTTTATGAAACTTGGTGTAATTATTTTTTACAATACAAACATGTACAGTGAAAAGTTTGAGGGTCATTGGTTGAGTCATCGTGTTCCAACAAAATCGCGTAAAACGTAATTTTTAGAATTTTTTTTACTATTTTTTACATTTTTCGATAAAAAATGCGCTTTTTGTAGGAAAAACCAAATTTAAAATAACTTTTTCAATGTACAATTTCATAATAAAACGTTTGGTGCCATTTATTTTTGTCTAAAGTAAATAGTTTTGGAGATATCCTCAAAAAATAGGCGAAATACGTGGATTTTTTTGTTTAATTTTTAATATTTTCCTCGATAAACAATTTTGCACAGGTTTATATTTGTACGCATAGTGAAATTTTCTTTTTTAATCATATTCCGAAGCCATTAACACAAAAATCTCGGATACTGTACGATTTACCCAACCATGTGCTTTTTTTAACAGATACCGCCTGGACTACAAAACATAACTGCAATCTTACAAACACTCTTTCACGTCTTTTGACAGCTTTATTAATCTTTCTCTTAGTTTCAGACATAATTAGAGAGAATTAAGTAGGCTACAATAAAATATAAATCAGAACATTAAATTTGAAAAGAGAAAAATTATAACATTAAACACAAAATCAAAACATTGAAATGTAAACAAAGAATCTAGATCTGACGTTTACTCAACGATATCAAAACAATCAAAACAGCTTATCGATTGTCAATGTCAAGGGTACAGCCGATCAATGAAAGAACGGGAAATCCCAAAATATCAATAGCGGCTGTCGATCTCGGCTCACAATAGACCTGTTCCGTTATCGCTAGACGACCAGATAAAGAGCGCCGATAAAATCTAGAAAGCGCAGGTTTTAATCCTGAATAAAAACTTATTCAACTGCTGTACTTTTACATAAAATATTCATTTTCGAAGACATGTTCCATATTTTGAAAGCTTGTAAACATATAATTACTCAATATTGTTAAATTGTGGACTGTATTTAAATAGTTAAGCGTTAAAATCCATCGGGCTCGAAGGACCAATGTTTGGTATTAACGGTTTAGCAATTGATTAAAAAAACGGAAAACAATTAAATTTTGAATTGAGGGTTTGCGTAGCTACTAATACCTATTCCAGAAGTCTTGAATCCTTGTGGCTGACCAGGGATGTCCCAATCCAGGGTCCAGGGCGGCATCAGAGGCGGGTGTAGGTAGAAGTAGCCAGCACAGGAGCGGTGTAGACCTTGACTCACTCAAGAAATTACATGAAGTAGAAACTATATTGATACAATAGAGAATTTTAAACGTTACAACAATTAATAAATTAAATGAAAATGTCCATTTTAATGGGGAGCGGCGGCGGGCGCGTCTGGCTTCGACGCTGGTCAGTGCGTGAGTGCGTGGAGGGGAGGGGGCGTCTTGATGACGTCGGCAGCGGCGATACTAGTAGCTTCGCAAATACCGCGAAAAATACATTCAAAACCAAACACATGGTGCCATAGGAATGAAATATGTTTTCCACCATATTGGATAGTTACAGGGAATTTCAAAAAATGAAATACATTCCTAAAAGGAGCAAAACTTAGGTTTCCCTATAAAAGGTTAAATATCTAGATAAATAAAATTAGAGTTTTGTCTGAACATTGCTCAGAATTATGAAATTTTTGGTTATTTTTGCGCTTTGAAGGTCAGAGAATCCGAATCAAGCCTTATCTCAATTTATGTCACGAAGTGTGTGTGTTGGTAACGCTCAACATCACACTTTAGACCGCTTTTCACGTAAAAACTAGAGTACTGTTATGGCTGAAACTTTTTTCCTGTGAAGTATGCACATATGAGAAGGTTTTAGGCGACTTAAAACTAGCGTGCGTCTTTTTGAAATCAAATAGCAAGCTTCTAAAAACCGAGTTTTATTCGATTTCGACCAAGTTTGTTTTGAATTTCCCCATAATTCACGGGGATGACGTTTTGTTTACATTTTCAGTGTTCCAAACAGACGGTAGTTACCTGCTTCACTGATGGATTCGTCACAGATGTTTTATGATTTCATTCAGTTTTATGTTTTGGTTTATTATATTTCTTTTTAATTGACATGTACTATATAAAGTTAATATTTTCCCATTCATTATACATTTATCAGGATTTTCATCCTGATCTCACCCTCGGAATCCACCACAGACCAAGGTCGCGCACAGACCTTCTCAAAGATCACATATTAATATCCTTATGCCAGAATTATAAGTGATGAAATGTTTATATTCAAACAGATGTTAAAAGCAAGTCATTTCATAGAATGTAAAACCAGCTGTCTGTAAAAAATAAAATAAATCACTGACTAGAGATAAAGTCCTTCCTTCCTTATAAAAGCTGTTAATGAAAGAGATAATGTAAACCATTTTTTTTAATGCGGGACGGCTCTGTTATTTAGTTGTTGTTCAAAATAGACCCTAAAAACATTAAAAAATACTTTGGTGGCATTTAATCAAGGCATTTTCTACTCTACGTACATAAACTTTCATGAAACAGGAAACTGCTTTAAGATTCACTAAGTACGCACGGTCTGCTGCGAAGAGGGTATTTCCTGCCTCAGGGTCACTCTGTACTACAGCACAGATTCAACGATAGGCCTACTGAGTATAAGCCTTCCCAGGCAGCGACACCCTTAGGGGTTTTGTCGGCGGGGGCGCTGGAATGTGCTGGCATGTAGTATAGAGAGGCCAAATAAAAATGCCTCGTGCGGCGGGGCAGCAATATTTCTACGTACTCCCGTCGGCAGCGACACCCTTAGCGGATTCCTAAAACATCTTTCTGGCTGATGAAAGTATATCTACTTTATATTTGTCAAATACCACTGGCCTATCATCGCACAGCCCAAACAACTTGAATTTGACCTCGAACCTTGAGACTTTTCATGGACGTTCCTATAGGGCGTGAGCATCCGCTGAGAACGGCTTTTTCAAAATTCAAAGTTTTCAGGGTTTTTCGGTGGAGTTAACAGTCTAAAATCTTTCTGTATAATTTAATGGATGATCTTTCGATTAAATTGTCAATTTTCATTTAATCAAGAAGGCGGTTTACGCTTCACATGCAGACAGGTCTCTACAGCTGATTTATAGTTTGGTTCCTTTTATCATGGTTGTTTTTTTCTTTTTTTAGGTGATATGTACTATAATAAAGTCACCAATAGTTTTTGTACCTTATCTATTTAATCATAAACTCAGTATGTGGCACCATTTGCTTCATTTAGGCAGTGGGTGTTAAAATTGTTATCGTGAGCGAAGCCACGGGCAACTGCTAGTCATACATAAAATAAAAAGTTAGCTATTGGAAAACTTAGGCTGGAAAACTGGTTCAGTGAAGAATAGTCATATGCCGAGATTGACCGACGGTGATAAATGAGTTTTGATGGCTGTGAAATCACCGAATCTCTAAGAAGAAATCTACTGAAGACTATACAATTGAGAGGTTTCCCTGCCTTAATTAAAAGAAATTGTGTTTTCCCATATTTTTATTTGTTTGGGAGAAGCTTGAGTCCCCCTGGGTTTGTGTCTGCTAACTTCCTTGGTTTATGTTGTAATTTATTTCATTTAAGTAGTTCGGTTGATTAAAAATGTAGAATTGTGTTTCTATTACAGAACAAATGCCATTAAATTTGTTTAATTTTTTAAATGTTATATCATGACAGTGTCTTCATAGTGAAAAATAATAGTGTGAATATCAGTTTTTTTGTGGCGCTTTGCGCTGCACGGGGTTAGTTTAGTACAAAACATAACTAATATTTACAACTGTTTCTTTGATGGCGGCGGATCAGACAGTTATGTCCCAGCTTGCCTCAAAAAACTCATCGATTGAGAGTAGAGTGGGTTTGTCTTCAGCCATGACTCTACCCTCATGGCAAATTTGCGGTCATCTAGGCCTTTGACCTCATCCGGGAGAGTGTTGTAGAGCCTTAGAGCTAGTACTGGAAAGCAGTTTTTCTTCCTGCTCAGTCTACAGAAAGGTATGTCCAGGCTGAGCAGGAAGAATATTATTGTTTATTGTTTATATTTATTATTTATTATTGTTTATATTTATTTGCGTATTTGTGAAAAACATTGTTGTTATGTCACAAACTAACAACCGCCCAGTGGCAAAATAAATTAAGTCTATTGCAATGAGAAATTACCTCTAAAAATCTTACATTTTTGGCTTACATTTCGTCACAGAAAACTAAATCAGTATGTGATTTCGTATAAACAATTACTTGGTTCATATTACAGTAACACTATGTCGGATTTTAACAGAATAATGTTTTTATTTCTCTTACAAATGGCTCAAGATAAAAATAAATATTATATTACATCGATAGTCTATAAAAACTTATTTTGAAATAGCATATTGATTATTTGTAATGGGAACTGGAGTAGGAGTAGAAAGAGTTGTAAGAAATCTCTATTAATCTACCAATGTGTGAAAATACTTTCGCTTGGATAAAAACAAACATTTCAAAGCGGAAAGTTAACTTACTGAACGCCAATAAGACATGATCTTGGAAATGTAATTGTAAAAACCTACACACAATTCAGAATACTAGGGGCCCCATGCGCAAATTGCGCATTTTAATATTGTGTTCGTTTGTGAGAAATCTATAATCTAAACTTAAAAAAAAATTAATTAACTTCTTTAAATTCACAATTATTAAAGATTTAACTTGTTTAAACTTGAAATTGAAATATTACATTCTTTTAGAAGCTTAGCTGGGAAAACATACACTCATATTGTCCATCGTTCCCACACTATTTATTTGAATTAGATTGTCTTCTGGAAATAACTTCGCTCAACATTAGGATACCACACGTGCTTTTCACGTTTGCCCTTACATAATCGTTAAGTAGCTGAAAGTATATAGGTGGTACAATGTTGCTCTGCTGTTCAATATTTGTCTCTTAGCAGTTATCTGTTCTTGCCGAAGGATACGCTTGTTTTCCCTGATCCCTCTAATCTTGTCCTCTCTATTTTCTCTTTGGATTCTTCTTTTTTCTTTTTCAGGATTCATAAATCGTCTTACAGGCCGAATAATGTAATAATTTCCTTTTATAAATATACTTCCTAGCCGGAAAAAATTTTGAACATTCAAGAAAACTATCGTCATATGGAAATAAAAATAATGTGAAGGTTCGTTTGAAATTTTGTATATGAATACAATTAATAATTTACTTACAACATTTGAAACATGTCGATATACACATCAAAGAGTGATTTACTTCGAATCAATTAAATTATCACATCTAAAAATTGTTCACTGTTCATAAGTTGTTTCGTCTCTTATTTAAATTTTCAGGGTTTCTATTTTTGTTTACCATGTCACTGGTTGACAATTAATTCGTCTGAAGGTAATCAGCTGTTAAATTGCTATTTACGTTTAGCAAGTTGATCAGCACTGGACCGTTGAAAGCGCCCTCTAGAAATAAATCAAAGGCTCGGGGGTCGAAACCGAAAAAGAAATGCCTATTTTAACTATCTGTCGCAGGTGCGCTACGTTATAAGCTTTAAAATGACACCTCGATCGTAAAAATTGGTTCAGTAGGACGCCTGAAAAAGGGATCTAACAGAAAAAAAACCTTATTGTATTAAGTATATAGATTTTAAGAAAAATAGAACAGCTGCCCTAAGGTTTTATTAATCAATTTTTGGTTGCGATACAAAATAATGAGGCTGACTATGTACTAAACTCTAGTGTACATAATTATTCTACTAGGAATAACTGTAACTTACTCATACTGAGACGTAGGCTTGATAAGACTCTAAGGTGTTTTCCTGTTGCAGGCATAAGGCTCTACAATCAAATACCATTAGCAGTCAGACGGCTGCCAGCCCGGAAGTTCGCAATCACCGTGAAAGAGTGGCTATTGGACAACCACTTTTATAGTTTAAAAGAATTCTATGAAGCGAATCATTTGGACATGTGTACCTAAGTGTATATAAGTGTTATATGTTCCTCAGGGCTGGATTTACATATGGTCTTAAAGGGCTATAGCCCAGGGCGGCAAAATTTGGAGGGCGGCAAATTTTAGAGGAAAAGAAAAATTTTAAAAAAGTGCAAACAAAAATTTAAGGCAGTGACACACTATCACACATTTGCCCGAACAAGACATCACACCACACATCAGACCGCGCAGGGAGATAAATTTTTCGCTCCACACATTTCCCCAAACAAGACATCGGATCACACATTCCTCCGAGCGCGGTAATGCGACGGCGTACGGAAAGACGTTGGGGGGAGAGTAGACCCTGACACACTATCACACATCATACAAGACACCGTACCAGACATTTCTTTGATCTTTCGCCAAAAAAACTGCTTCCAGAGCGCTTGCGACGATGTGTGGTGTGATGTGCGGACCCCTGACACACCATCACACATCCTCCCTTTAGTCCTGTGTGATGTGTGGTGTGATGTCTTGTTCGGGGAAATGTGTGATAGAGTGTCACCGTCTTTATTATTGCACTGGCATTAGTGCTTGTAAAATATGTATTTTTTGTCACAAGTACTCCCGAAAACAGATCACGGGATCCCGAGACGCGATCGAGTTTGCCTCCCAATTGTTACTTTTCAGCTCTGGGGGTAGTGGCGTTGTTAGCGGATGGCGGTATTGTTTGAAGTTGCCGCACACCCGCCGGCGCCGTCAGGTGAGCTTGCTGGGTTGCAACCCCTCCCTGAACAACCACGCGCTCTGCGCCGCGGCCGCCGCTGCTATTCAGTTGAGTTCAGTCCAGTTTTAGTGGAAATTAATTTGACAAGCTTGGCGTGAACGCCTCGTGCACCTTACGTCGCTGCTAGGTACGATACTAGAAATATCAAAGAGACAGTGCGGTAAAAGCCCGTTTACACCGGGCGGGTTGCTCGCGCGGGTGATCACATGTTTAGTGTAGCGGCTTGTAGTAGCGCTGCAGAAACAACAATGTGTTAGTGTCTGTATCAGCGACGAATGTAGTGTCGCACTAAGCGGTCGGTCGCGGCTTCCTCGCAACACCTGATGCCCCGCGTGAGCAACCCGCCTTATGTAAACAGGCTAAGGACTGAGGGAGTGAGACAGACTTGCCTCGAGGTTTGCTAAAATTCAAGGAAACAAATCCCTCTTTTCAGCTTGCGCTCTCTTGCCACTCTTGCCTTGCGGACTCTATCCAAAATTTAGTTTTGATGAGAATACAATGGGCTGCAACATATGGCGTATGTTCGTGGGGGGGGGGGGGCGCGGCAAAATCTGGATAGCCCAGGGGCGGCAAATTTCCAAATCCGCCTCTGATGTTCCTCACTAAAGGTAGGCACCGTCTACTGCTTTTTTTTGCAAATTTGTTATTATATGTGCCTGAACTGATTTGGCAAATGTGCTTGTGCATGGCCATGATTTTGAAAGTGGATAGACTTGATTTTGATATTATTTATTGCATGGACTGTTTTTGTTAGTCAAGAGAACTATACTGCATTATGTTGACATAGCCTATTACTTCCTGTTTAATGGCTAAATAAAAAAAATAAAAAATAAAAAAATAGGATAGAGTCAACATCAGTTTTATCCTCCTTTTGCCGATCACAGTTTGCCAACTTCGTTCCAATTCCGCCCACCGCAGCACTGTCCCGCCGGTCAAAAACTGCTACGGCCAAAAACATCGGCCCGCCGGATCTATTGTATTGTTCCTAGTCTAAGATAAAAGACAAACAACGAACAGGTCCGCCTACTCTTTGCCAGCCCAAAATTATTGTAAGTTGTTTATTTTATCAAAATTGGAAGCGATGGTAACCCCAGGTCCTGCTTAAGATATTTCCAGCCTGAAATAGTCGTACGAAACACCAACATAACTATTTATGGGTTATTTACGGGATATTTCGTTTTGGCAATTGACAACGACTCAGGACACTGTCGGTCATAGGTGAACTCTGCTTGGTCTTGATTGCAATTCTCTCTTCTACCAACTGATGTTTCGTCGGTATCAGATACTGGTCAAGACAGAACTAATAAAGGATACACTATTATTTATAAAGTGATTTAATGCTGTGATACGAGAATTATTCACGGAGAATTACTTACGGAGAAATCCGTTGTCGGGTATTGCGCAGTACTAACACTCATACAAACATCATATTTAATGATCACGATCTAATCATAGTGAGTCGCAATATCAGCAACCGAAATACATCGCTTGATGCATACCACTAAGCAAAGCCGTAGCCAGGAAATTTTTTCGGGGGGGGGGGGGGGGGGTTTGGGCAGGGCCGGCGGTTGAATTTCCGGCTCGGCAAAAGTGGTTTTTTTTTTACTCCCGTGTGTGCTTCCCGCCGCCTTTATCGTCGTTGGACCCTTTTTAACTGTTTCCGGGCCCCTCTACGTTTGCTCGGGGAGTTTTTGGAGGGGGTTTCGACTGTTTCGGGGGGGGGGGGGGGGGGTTTCACGCCCATTTACTACGTTTTCAATGCTGTTTCTACTATTGATACTGTTTTCTATTATTCGCACTAAGTGGCGAGGCATGAAATTTTTGCTAGGTCATCGCATAATTATTTCTACAATAATGCAAGAGAGCAAATTTAAGGAAATAAAGTAAAACAATCACGAAATTATTTCTCATTTATAATATCAAAACGTATATTAGGCCTAAGTATTTTACTTGTTATGTTAATAGATTGTTAAGAGTTATTGCAATCCACAATAAGACTGGTTGTTTCGCTCAGAGCCGGATTTAAGCATAGGCGCCATAGGCGCGCGCCTAGGGGCCCGCACTACAAGAGGGCCTGCGCCACACAAATACAATTTTTTTAGAATCTAGGAATTAACGTAGTTTGGTACTCAATAAACTTCGACCATGAATAAAAAGATAATTAATAAATTGTTATCCCGATTGAACGTGAAATATAAACAACGTAACTTCAGGACTTAAATTGTGGATAACTCCAAAGATATAACATCATCGACTGCAGGTTAGCTACGATTGTGCCCGCCAACGTAATGCGGGCAAAGTTCCGAATCAAATATCATGATATTCGATGCGAAAAAGTTCGAAGTTAGAATATTCGCACACCCCTATTATAGGAAACATTAAATGCTAACATTATCTTAAGGCAAGGTAATTATTCATGCTCCATTTGACATACTTTGTTTTTTTGTTGTAAAAGTGTTACAAAAATATTGCATAAGATCTGAAGAATTATATATATTGACATTTAATGCTATATCGTTTCAAGAAAAACCATTCTATCCAATGTGTGGCTGTTCATTATTGACAAATCTGATCTATCAACTTTAGTTCACTCACTAAATACAACCACTGTAATCACTGACTATTTTTAGCACATTTCCTGTCATTCTGGTGATAAGAGGGTTCAATTTATTTTCGGGAAGATCATTGGCCCAGAGATTCTGTAGGGCTTCTTCAGCTACTCCCTTCAGTGACGTACTTGAAATACTTTTTACTTTCAATGTAAAAAAGAAAACTGCCTTTTCAACAAGAGGTGAGTATCTATCACAAAAGAAATGAAAGCTGGCAGCTACTTTGGGGTGAACATCTTGAAGGCTTGTAATAATCATCGCACCACTGCTTTCAACAGGCTCTTTGATTCTCACGAGGAGCAGTCCTGGATCACCCAGTAATTCATCTTGATTAAGTTCTTTACCTGCATATATGAGTGGCTTCTTTTCACGCTTCATTAGGTATTTTGATGCTACTTTTGTAACATCCTGAATCAGGCATTTTATAGTATTTTCAGCTAGGTCATTATCATATAACAACAAAAATACAGAAGGCTTGTTGGGATTTTCTGCTATGACCGATTTTATTCCAGCTGCAAAAGTGTACCAAACTCTTTCTTCTTGTTTTTTGTAAACATCTTCCAAACCATAAAGTTCATCATCAAAATTAATCTCTTCCTTGGTCTGATTATGAATTCTCACATCAAATGTCCGTTCTTTATTAGAGAGAAAATAATAACAACAAACTGAAATTATCAATAAAATTACCACGATGCCAATTTTGCCAAATTTGCCGTGTCTTGTAAGTCGTTCCTGTTTGAACTCCTGTGAACTGCTTCCCCTTTCTTCACTTTTATCTGAAACAATAGTTTGGAATACTTAGTGTACTGTAACATTAACGACATCAAATTATAATGATGTTAGGGTTAGTAGGTGCAGGTCAGGGCCAGATTTGAGCATACTGTAGGCTGCAAATGGGCGTGCTTATGGACCCCATAAGCACGGGCCACAGCTGCAGAGCTCGGGCCACATGATGAAATGTAAATCCCCGTTGCAGCAGACCCGCATTCTCAGAGAATTTCAACGAAGCCTCACAGCAAGTAACATCAATACACAACCATTAATAAGCATGCAAAAAAACTCCATAAGAATAATATGGCAAAGGAGGATGCAGGTTTGCTGCCAATGAAAAGTGAAAATGGGGGATTTTAGGCTGAAATTCAGTAGATCTCAGAAATATGAAGATAATAGCAAGATCAGAGCTAGTGGCGAATCCAGGGGGGAGGGGTCGATTGCCCCCCTCCCCTTGGGCTGAAATTTTTTAATGATGCATGGAAGTATGTAAGTGTTTCACTTCCCATCTGGTCAATTTTGCCACATTTATATCATTCATTATTACAAATTCAAGGATTGCCTACCATAGGACTGGCTGGTTGGTGTAGTGGTTATAGTGCCCGCCTACAAACTTGTAGGTAGCCGGATCGATCCCGAGAAAAGTTAGTAGCTTTTTGAAGGGTTGTTTCTGGAGCCAGCTGCCATTGGTTGTTGGGCTATTAATTAAAAATCCTGTCTAAGGAACATGCCAACCTTAGTCAGTAACAAGGCTACAAGATCGCGCCACTATATCACGATCATCACACTCATCCTTCACTCATATTCAGGGTAACGTCCTCAATGAGGTACCTGTCTTACTAAAGTGATTAAGTGATTAAGGTTAGTTTTCAAAAAGTCGTGAGGAACACAGGCGGGTAAATATTAAGTCATTTTAATAAATACCCTTGGTTGGTTTTTTTCTCAAAATAAACAAGGCCTCTTTTGTACGTATTGTGCAATACTGTTACCAAAATCTAGCTGGAAGATGAATAACAGTTAAAATCAAAATTGTGCAGTGGCTTGTTGGTGCGTACTTGACATCACCATGGCAACGATTGTCCACGCAATATTTTTGTCATTGTTCCCTTGCAACACGCACATTCTGCCTTTCCTATTCTACCTTATTCAGTTTATGCAAGATGCTTTTGTTTTTAATACTGACAATTTGATTTTTTTAGCGAATTTCCCTTACAGGGAAGCTATTACCGTAGTTCTCATGGTAAGACATCAGCCCGGGAACATCATTACTTTTTTTTGGGCCCCCCAGTGGCGAAGGTTTGTGGGGAGAAGACTGAACTTAGATAAATGCTCTTCAGATAGCAAACAAACAACAACAAAGGGCCAAATATTGATCCTTGAGGAACTCCAGCTTTTTTTAGTCTTAATTATGAGTGCTGAGCCAATACCCTATCCTTACTTGCGGTGTAAGTTATTTGCACAAACTGACTCCTATTATCCAAGTAAGACTCATTTCGTGGAGACGTCTTACATCCGAAAGATTGCAGCAAACAAAACGTTTGGTCGTATAGCGACCGTGACCTCTGTCTGTTTATAATGGCCGACAAAACTGTCAGTTTTATTTTATGAGGAAAATTTCGACCTTATTTTGGGACAAGTACCTTGATTCTTTGCAGCCAACGAATCTTGGTTTATCACAAAACAAAACAAATGTTTAGGATTTGCAGCTTTCAGCAAATTTCACACGGACATTTCGTGGTAATACAATTTCATAGTGATATCGTGGCAGGTGATCTCGGTTGTATCATGGTAGACGTCCTCCTCGGTTGTCGAATTTCATCGGTGCTATCGCATCCGCATTAAGTGTCTCTGATGTATCGCCGTCTGTAATTCTCACGGACATTCGCCGCCGTCATTTAGTGAAGCTTTTTAAACAAAACTTGGCGTCTAACACATTTTTAAAGGGGGGGAGAGTTGACATTCAGCTTTAGAGTAGAGGTCTGAAAATCTTGCCTCCCCAATCATAATGCCGAAATTATGACCGTACGAAATACTTTAGAAGTGTGACTTAAATAACTTTAGTTAAAGTTTTTCACTTTTTTACTTATCGGCTGGGGCTCGGGGAAGGTGCCCCCGCTACCCCCCCCAAAATCCGTCACTGCTTGATGGATGCAGTTTGTAAACAGCTGCCATGATTACTTTATTTGTTTTAATTTTTGTTGTTAATTTTGTTGCTAGCATCAAAAAAAAAAAACTTTTTTTTTTGGTCTATGAAAAAATACAGTCCCTGCATTTTTCATATTATGTAATGCATTATTTTGTCCGCAGAGCAACATTAGCGTTCCAAAGCAGCACGCAAGCACAATTAATTACTAACAATATAATATCGACTCAAATATAAATATAAACAATATAAACTTAAATCATAACTATTACAATACTGTATTTAAAGTTAAATATATAGGTAGATATTTTTTTGTAACACCAACATCAACAGATGAAGTAAGAAATATTATTCTTAATTAAAGAAATGGAAAAGCTCCAGGATTTGATAATATTACGACTAAAATTATTAAACAAATTTTGGAAAACATTATTGAAATATTAACGTACCTAATAAACGCAAGCATAAAACAAGGAGATCCCCAAAATGTTTAAAATTTGCTTTAGTTGTTCCCATATTTAAAAAAGGGAATCCTGAAAATATTTCAAATTACCGTCCAATATCTTTACTTCCCATATTTTCTAAAATTCTTGAAAAATCCATGAAACAACGTTTAATACATTTTTTGAACACCCATAATTTTTTCAGTCAAAATCAATTTGGATTTCGTGAAAAATTATCGACTGAACATGCACTGCTGAAATTCTTAGAACACATTCACCAAGATATAAATAATCAAATGTCATGAGGGGCAATATACCTTGATATCACTAAAGCTTTTGATACCGTGGATCACAAAATTTTATTAGAGAAAATATGGATGGCTGGAATAAGAGGTCTGCCCTATAATTGGTTTTCAAGCTATTAAAATAACAGGAAACAAAAAGTAAAAATTAAAAATTATTTAAGTGAAGAAGGTTTAATCACCTGTGGTGTCCCTCAAGGCTCTGTATTAGGCCCAATTCTCTTCCTTATATATATAAATGACTTGTGTGAGGCAAAATTTAATGGTTGTGTAACTGCTTTTGCTGATGACACAGCCTTAAGTTATCCAAGTAATAATTATGACACACCTTAATGCAACAAGATCTAAAATTGCTCAATATATGGTTTGCAACAAATGCCTTGACATTAAGTGAAAAAACAAAGTATATGCTATTTAATATTAAAAGGGAAGTAAATTTTAATACAGACCTGTTTTATCATAAATTCGACTGTCCAATAAATTCTCAATGTAAAAATGGCATTAAAATTGAAAAAGTAAACAGGATAAAGTATCTAGGAGTAATAATAAATTCCAACCTTAATTGGAAGGACCATGTAAGCAAACTTAAACAAGAAATGTATACATCAATTAGAAAGTTTTATTATTTACAAAACCTCTGTCCACAAAAATTATTAATTAACCTTTATCATGCCCTTGTAGGAACAAGATTAGGATATGCATTATCATGTTGGGGAGGGACGTACATATCAACCTTAAGACCACTAATTACACTTCAAAAATGTATAATTAGAATAATACTAAAAAAATATAGATTGGAACATTGCTGGCCACTGTTCTCCCAATTAAAAATATTACCAATTAGAAATTTGTATATTTATAAAGTTCTAAAAATATTTTTTGAGAGAAGTATTTCTAAAAGAGAACCCCTATTAAGACCCTATGGTTTAAGGAACGGACATGCTATCCAATTAACACAGCCAAATTTGACGATATACCTTCATTTTTACACTTACAATACCCCAAGATTATATAGTTTAACTGTAAATAATGTAATGAATGTTCAGATGAAACTAAAATCTAATTACCTGAAAGGGCTAAAAACTTGGCTTTTGGGAATTGAAAATGTTGAATTTTTATTAAGGAGATAACCTATATAAATAATTTATTTTTCAAATAGATTTATAAACCACTTACCAAATTAGTAGCAATATAATATAAAAATATATACTATAAAACTAAACATTGCTTAGAAGAGAAAATTACATATCAAATAATTATAAGCAACACTGATTTTGAATAAATTTTATTAATTTTGTTTTTTGTTTTTATTAAGGTGACCCCTTATGGACATTTGCCTAGGGGAACTTAATTATTCACCAGACTTTTATTAAATTTGTTTTTATTTAAGAAAAAAAACATATATTTAATCATAGATAATTATGATTTAGTTGTAACATTGTAACAATGGTGAATAAAGTTATTGTTTATTATTATTATTATTTATTATTAATATTAGACATCATCTATATATTATTATTTATTATTAATATTAGACACCATCTGATTGTAATTCTATTTATTTGCCAGCCACCAGAAACACATAGGGAGGACTCTTTTTGGATCAGAGTGACAAGACTGTAATTCTTGTCAGACAGTGGATAGTGAAACAACATGTGATTTGCTTGTGGACGTAGTATTTATGCTTGCATGCCACCAGGATTGCGTAGGGGGGACACTTTTTGGATCAGAGTGACAAGACTGAAATTCTTGTCAGACAGTGGATAGTGAAACAACATGTGATTTGCTTGTGGACGTAGTATTTATGCTTGCATGCCACCAGGATTGCGTAGGAGGGACACTTTTTATAACTAACTGACGGGACTATTTTTTCTTAGACTGTGCTAGCATGAAGACTCGTTAGGCCCAATTTAACTTTTTTTATTTAAAATTCATTTTATTGCGTTAACAGATTTTCTCTGGCCAATTATTAACCTGCACAGAACTTGTTTTTGTGTCAGGAATTGGTTATTTCCAGACTTCGAAGGAAATTCTCACAGTTTTTCAGATAATTGTGCGATCAATCAAGCAAGCAAGTTTTCAGAGAAAAACTGCTCATATAAGAGTATAGGACTAATTATTATTCATTCATTATTCATTAATGTGTTAATAGTTAAAGAAACTATGAATAATTCGATAACTTTTATAAAATAAAACATGAATAAAGAAAAATACTCAACGAACCACAGTCTTCACAGATAAAGGACGATTCTACAGTTTTTGAATCTGGGTTGTTTTCACTCAGAAGTTCATTATTGTCATCAGACTGTTTGTGAGACTGACTATCTTCAATAGATTTTAGTCCACCGCATTTACAACATTCCTGATGAATCTGGAAAGAAAATCAGTTATTACATAAGAAACCAATCTCTCTGAAGAACCTGTGTTATTCCTTTAAAACAATTTTCTGAAGTGTAGGTATACAACAGTACGATAGTAACAGTGGTGTGCATCACTGTTAGGGGAAAAACTCCTGTTCCTACTTACTAGGTAAATTGAAATTGGTTAGATAAATAATTTAGAGAGAGCCTCGACAATCATCTTGAACCCTAAAATGAGCATTCAAAATTACTCTCCAAGAATAACATGGAAAGTAATTATTCAGGTTTATTATCACGGTAACGGTATTTCAGGCCATAATCTCAGTAGATCTTAGATGAAGCCAAAACCAAGTTTTACTAGGGTGTATCCAGAAATTCATGAAATTTACAATATTTCTTTCCCTTAATTCAGCATTGGGAAGAGTATGTAGGTTTGCTGCCACTGAAACGTACGAGTAATGATTTTAGGCCATTATCCTATTGTAGATCTTAACCATAAGAATCCACCTACTGTCACCAAGTTTTATTTAAACATTAACATATCTATATATATAAAAGCCAAAACCCATTGACTGACCGACTGATCACAGTTTCTCAAAAACTATAAGGCTTAGAGCAATGAAACTTGGCACAAATATTCTTTACAGGCTCTAGATGCGTACTAAGAAAGGATTTTGCAATATTTTCTCTCAAAAGGCTTGAATATGAAACATTATGAAATTCAAAATGGCGACCATTTTTTAGCTTTCATAGCTAATTTTCTCATAAACTACAGGACTTTGGGCCATGAAACTTGAAACCAATGTTCTTTATAGGCACTAGATGCGATTAAAGAAAGGTTTTTAAAATATTCTCTCTTAGATGGCTAGAATAGAGTTTATTATGAAATTCAAAATGGTGGCTATTGCATTTTTTTTAGAACTATGGATGGAAGGCCTATACAGTATTTTCAGGGGATAGAAAAGGTACGATATCAAATCTACTAAGAGAATAAAATGACAAATTTATTTCAGCCACCTACTATATTTTTGTCAAATGCCACTCAAGCTACTTGCGTTGTACGAATCGCCCGAAGTACAATATTGTATTATCTTAAAATGGTTTACCCGTCTAATAAATAAATAAATAAATAAATAAGACCTTTCTTAAACTAAAATCTTAAAACTCATTATGGACATTTCATTTTGAGTACATATACATCCGCTAGAAACGGGAGTTTCAAAATTAAAATTAATTAGGTGATGAAGATTTCAATTACAAAAATATACAATTACAACAATAATTTTACCTTATTGATGGGTTAGAGACCCGATCTTCAATGTGATTGGGAAAGGTTTGGGAAATATGTTTTTGGCCAAGGCACTTAGGCCTACCGTCTACTTTTTCTTACAGTTTTTGCTATATTTTCAAAAACGTATTAAATTCATTGATATTAAGTCGAAAAGCCGCCCTTAGCGTCTTTTTTTGTTTTATATCCTTGGTTATGTCTCACTCTGTATTGGCAAATGGGAGAAAGCTAATTCATACTATTTGCTAATCATGAGGGAAAATTTGTAGAGGAAACGTTACACCTTCTCACTTTAATCTAGGGTGGAATTACTAGCTTAAGGGTGTAATTGTATGCCAATGTCCCGTAACCCAAATCAGTCCATTTGATAACTATTCCTAAAAATTGCACATGGCATAATATAAGTTAATTAAAATTAGTCATTTTTTCAGCGGGCGAAGCTGCGGGTATATCTGCTAGTTGAGAAATAAGGGAGATATAAACAACTATTTTTGTCATACTGCATGAAAAACAATAGTTTTATATTCTCTAAAACATCCACAAAATTACATTTTTCAGCATTACTAGGGGAAATGCTTATACCTTGGGCCACTTTCGTTCTCTCATCCATAACTCAAAAGTTAGTTATGTTTTTGACTTGTTTCCAAGTTTAATGAATTAAACATGTTATTAGGACCTTGTGAATCTATTTTAAGAATTTAATCTTAATATTTACTATGTTTAAGTAATTAAAAAAAAGTTTTGAGTAAGTGTACCTTGGACTTCCTTACTGTACCTTGGGCCATCCTGTATTGAACCGTGGGCCAAAAATAATACATCAAGGGAAGAGGAAAAATGAACAACAAATCAAATAACAAAGTGTATTTAATATTCAATACATAGTACAGTAGAACGTCAATAATTCGGACGTCAAAAATCCGGACCGTCAATAATCCGGATTGGTATCTAGCAAAAATTAAAACATCGTACCATCTGCCCTTGCACTATGTTCCTTAGCGTCAAGCGGGCGATGGCGAAAAGGCGCGTAGCGACTGTAGCGAGGAGACGGCGAGTGGCCGCGGAAGGGGGAGGGGGCGTGGTCAAGGTCACACTCCTGCTATTGTACGTGGCAACATCCCCCGTTCCGCCACCCACCCTCCAGTCGCCTCAGTCCACTGTCTTTTTTGTGTCTTTTGTGTCTTTCTACGCCAGTGGCATTTTTTAACGTTTTGATCGGGAACGGTCCAAACCCGGGTCTTGTTACTATCTAACGGCGACCTTTTGTTAGATAGCATCATTAATTTGTAGCCCAATGACAAATGGCAACTGGACCCAGTTTCGATCCTGTCAGGAATCGAACCGGCTACCCTCAGGTTATGAGGTGAGCGCTTTATCCTATCGGCTATCCAGTCAATAGCGTCCTGTTATCCCTGAGCGGTACTGTTGTGTGTGCATTAGTTGACAGTTACGTTTCAGTTACTACGTCAGTAACTACACTAACAGTTAGTGTAGTTTGGTTTATTTACGTTGTAGTTTTCGAGTGTTCTGTTTGTGATATATACAGGGCTCAGCTGATTCTTTTAAAACTGATTAAGGACTTAGCTGCGAAAAAACGAACCACTACTTCAGTTCAAAAACCTATTACGCATTTTTTAAAAGCTCAAATAGTGTTTGATGTTTTTACTGTACACATGTTACAATTAACAAATTACAATAGTGTTTGAACATTAAATATGTTTTTAATTAATTTCACCTGTAAACCCTTTACTTTATAAGAGAAAAAACAAAATTTTAAAATGTTTGTGTGCATAAATAGTGTATAGTGGCTTTTTTAAGGTTATTTCGATAATCCGGATAATTTGATAATCCGGATGGGGTCCGGTCCCAATTAATCCGGATTAATGACGTTCTACTGTACATTTGTACTAAATAAAATACTAGACATTGTAAGAATTGATGTATTGTACCTTGGGCCGGCCAAAGGTACAAAGTATGTGACCCATGGCCCATGGCCATTGGTACAATGATGGTAGAAACATTTTTTAGGTAAAGTTATCTCAATAAATAGTTTATCTAGAGACCTAATCATAGTGTTAGCTATATAAATAAAATTAGAGTTTTGTCTGTACATTACTTAGAATTATGAAATTATTGAATATTTTTGCATTTTGAAGGTCAGAGAATCCGAATCAAGCCTTATCTCAATTTCTGTCACTCTGTTGGTAACGCTTAACATCACACAATAGACCGCTTTTCATGCAAAAACTAGAGTACTGGTATGGCTGAAACTTATTTTCTGTATTGTATGCATATATGAGAAGGTTTAAGACGAATTAAAACTAGCGTAAGTATTTTTGAAATTAAAAAGCCAGCTTCTAAAAAGGGAATTTTATTATTAATA
The DNA here is from genome assembly GCA_035578135.1 of Flexamia atlantica. Classification (NCBI taxonomy): domain Eukaryota; kingdom Metazoa; phylum Arthropoda; class Insecta; order Hemiptera; family Cicadellidae; genus Flexamia; species Flexamia atlantica. The sequence continues at coordinate 18,218,135 of JAQJVK010000006.1, read as the reverse complement.
GTCAAATAAAAACAGACAGAAGACAACATCGTGTCCAGGCGCAAACCACCTATCACTTATTGCCCAGCGCTCAGTCACAGCGGACGACTGGAGTTATTTCCCAAGATTCCCACAGTCCTGTAATTGTTTGCCAAAAAGCTAATAGACAACAAAGGACCGACCTTTGTGAATATAATTTTATTAGTATTTCTGAATTTGCACTTACAGAGTCTCTGTCAACAAAATATTGGTAAATAAGTTTTATTAAAAAAAAAAAGATTTCTTTTAAATAAGTAGGCTAAATTTTTTAAATTATTATAATCACTTAAAAAGTTAAAAAAGCCAAAATCCTATTACATATTTTTGATAAACAAAGAAAAGCTCCATGAGATTTGTTGAAAACCTCAGTAAAAAGTGAATAAGAATATGGCAAAGGCGACAATCTGCTGCCCTGAGACTAAAATACATAGGAAAAAAGTGGAAATAACTTGGAGAACAATGGACTTAGAGAATTGATTTAAAATACCAAATTGTTAGTTTTTTCCTTGCTAAGTCTAATGGAGGAAAAATAATTGGATAAATTTAATTTTTCAATTTGAAAAACTCAAAAAACCCATTTTTGGGGGTAAAATGGAGCCTTTACCCCACTTTGGATTTGTCGATCTGACTGGTTCATGAACTAGTCCAAGAGAGCCTAGTTTTACATGTCTATACCAAATTTTGTTACGATTGGACGATATTTACGAGAGTCATCGTGTAAACAGGCACTCAAACAATGACAATTCAATTTCCCATATAAGCCCATGGATGCCCATTTGGAAACAAATTGTGATTTGTGCAGGTAAAAATGTGTTTTCACAATAATAAACTAGATGTAAATAAAAAAAGTCTTACGACACTTAAAAATATATTTACACTTATACTGTATTTACGTACAAGATGGTAAATACAAACAAATGGTGGTACAGGGTGTCTACCAAATTTCATATATGAAATTCCCGACTTTTTCCCGACTTTTCCCAACAAATTAAAAAAACTCCCGACCATAGGAAACATGACCATTACCTCATATAACGAATATTGAGAACGATATTTGTAAATAAATATATTTAGACGGCTACAATGCGAGCGAAAGATCGCCAAAAGTTGAGCAAGATGACTGCGATAAGCCCAATATATTTGCCAGCCGTAATGCGACCGAGATTTCCGGCTGCAGAAAGAACGAGCGATTTTCCGGCCGCGTTGTGACCAAGAGATTTTCCGGCCATGGTATAAACGACCGAGATTCGACAGCCACGATGTGACAGAGAGATTTGCCGGCCGCAATATGACCGAATCATGTAACGGCTATGAAAAGAGTAAGCGACACAATACGATCAAGAACCAATCGGCCACCCAACAACCGAAAAACAAGCGAAAGATGTCCGGCCGCAATAAGTCCAAAAGATTTGCCAGCCATGTTGTAAATTACAATATCTCTGGCCTCGAAAAAAATAGCGATTTTCTTGTCGCAATACGACCGAGAGATATAACGGCCACTAAAAGAGCAAGGAACTTGTCAGCCGCGAATCGACCGAAAAATGTTTCATTCCTAAAACGAGTGAGCGACTTTCCGGCCGCAATATGACCGAGGTCTAATGGCCGCGAAATGAGTAAGGTCATCGGCCGCGATGCGACCAAGAGATTTACCTGCCGCAAAACAAGCGAAAGATTTCCGATCGCAACGAGACCGAAAATCTTGCCAGCTACGGTATAAATGATAGATATTCCGTCCGCGAAAAGATTGAGCGATTTTCTTATCGCAATACGACCAAGAGATGTGACGGCCACGAAAAGAGCAAAAAATTTGTCTACCACGAGACGACCGAAACATTTTTTGGTCCCAAAATGAGTGAGCGATTTTCTAGCCGCAATACGACCGAGAGGTCTAACGCTCGCGAAAAGAGGGATGAAGTCATCGGCCGAAATGTGACCAATGCCGGTAATGCGATTTCCGGCCGCAATAAAAGCGAAAGATGTGATGGCCGCGAAAAGAGCGGCAGATTTGATGGCCGCAAAGAGAGTGAGATATCTGATGGCCCCAATGTGACCAAGAGGTTTGCTGACCCCAAAACGACCGAGGAATTTGCCGGCCGGGTTATAGATATTCTGCCCTTCATGTGGCCAATAGATGTGATAGCCACGAAAAGAGCACACGATTTTAAGGTAGCATTACTAACGAGCGATGTGTCGGCCGCGTAAAGAGCAAGAGACTTGTCGGCTGCGTAAAGAGCGAGAGACTTGTCGGCCGCGTAAAGAGCGAGAGACTTGTCGGCCGCGTAAAGAGCGAGAGACTTGTCGGCCGCGTAAAGAGCGAGATACTTGTCGGCCGCGTAAAGAGCGAGATACTTGTCGGCCGCGTAAAGAGCGAGACTTGTCAGCCGCGTAAAGAGCGAGAGACTTGACGGCCGCGTAAAGAGCGAGGTACTTGTCGGCCGCGTAAAGAGCGAGATACTTGTCGGCCGCGTAAAGAGCGAGACTTGTCGGCCGTGTAAAGAGCGAGAGACTTGTCGGCCGCGAAACGAGCGAGCGTTTTTACAGCTGTATTAGGACCGAGAAACTTGCGGCAGCAGAGTAAGCGACAGTTTTTCTGGTCGTGCTATAGCTAAAAATTTGCCTGCCATGATTCGTTCGAGAGATTTTCGGCCGAGACGATGGCAATATTGAAGAAAACGGCTATTTCGTTTTTTGTTTTATAGCCAAATTCAAATTTCCCGACCAAAAATTGAAATTCATTACTTTTTCCCGACTATTCCCGACCTTACAAAATCCCCGACATTTTCCCGAATTTTCCCGAATTCCCGACTTGTAGACACCCTAAGTGGAAAATGGCTATAGCCATTAAAAATTCCATCATTTCCACTATTTTTCATTTTCCACCATTTGTGTATATTTACCATCTTGTATGTAAATACAGTACCGTATAAGTGTAACAAAATATATTTTTAAGTGTTGTAAGATGTTTTTCATTTACATCCAGTGAATATAACAACACATATTATACTAATCAAGAAATTATTCACAATAAACTCACATCATAACGTGAAAGTACACATAAAAAATATTAATTATCTTTGTTGCGACTGCTTTTGTGCTAACAGATGAAGAAATTGAGTTTTTGGCTTCTAGGGGGTTCAAAATGAAAAGCTGAGATTGTCTCATAAAAGGCTTAGTCTTACTATGAGATCCACGGTACTGTAACATCTTCTTCATCTCCTTTAAGGATCCTTAAAGAGGATATTTGCCAAAATTAAATATCTCACTTATTTCTCAACACCTTATGATTAATAATACCTAATTTGTGGCTTCATCTAGTTGAGATCTAATGTATTTTAGCCTAAACCTCCAGTTTTTAGCGAATTTTCCCTATAGGGAAGAAGCTATTACCGTAGGTCTCATGGTAAGACCTAAGCTCGGGACCACTATAACTTTTCATTTTGGGGCCCCCAGAAGCAAAATTTACTATTCTTTTGAATTTATATATATATATATATATATGTGTCTGTTAGCACGATAGCGGCCGCAAAAATGGTCCGATCTTTATGAAATTTGGTATGGACATGTAAAGTGGTAATCAATTGGACGAGTTCGTGAACCAGCCCGATCAGACCACTGGAAGGGGGGGGTAAAGGGGAATAAACCCCCCAAAAATGGGGTTTTTGAGTTTTTTACATAGAAAAATAAAATTTATCGAATTTTTGTGGGCACCATTGAATTCAGCTTAAAAAAAACAAACAATTTCGTACTTTGAATCACTGCTCTATGTCCATTGGTTACTGAGATATTGAAAGTGGTAAACAAAGTATGTTGTCCCAATGTTAACCTTATGGGAAATAAGTAAAATTCTATATCTCGGTTATTCCTCAACATATCTTGTTAAAACTTAGTAAATAGCTTCTTCTAGTTCAGATCTATTAAATATTGAATTAAAACCACCCAGTTTTAATATACAGTAGAACCTCGCTAATCCGTCACCTACGGGACCGGGGGCATGGTCGGAACAGCAAAAAGGTAGGATTATCGGATGAACTCATTTTATTGACATGAAAACGGACAAAAACTGTATTTAGATTAGAAAAAATTGCATTAAGATTGTTTAACAAGCTACTGTACTGTAAAAAACGATATTAGGACAAAAAAAACTAACCGCACCAAATGTTATAGCTCTACTGAACGATATACACACTCCCAATGAGTAATATGTCATCGACAGGAGCCAACCTGAACGGAGGAATGCACCGGAAATATAAACAAACATCAATTTCCGATTGCGTGGTCGGACTAACCGATGAGAAAACCCCGCTGAGGACGAACTAGCGGAGGCCTATTTTCTCCGGCGGCATGGTCGGATTAACTGACGAGTCGAACTATCAGAGGTCAGACTAGCGAGGTTCTACTGTACCTGTAGCAGCAAACCTGCATACTCATTCCCCATGTTATTCTTCTGGAGCTTACCAAAACATGTCAAATCTTGCTATGTTTTATTGAAATATGTTGTTTTGCATTTGAAATTCGCTGAGTATGCAGGTCTGCTGCAACGGGGGTATTTTACATTTCCAAAGCAACAAATTCCCCATGTTTTCTTTACAGCAAATAAAAAAATCTAAATAATTATTTCTTAGTATCATTTGATAAAACTTGGTATATGGCTTCTTCCAGTTCAGATCTAATGTATATTGAATTAAAGCCACCCAATTCTCACACACCTCTTGAAGCAAACCTGCTGTAATGGGGTATTATCAGTTATGATGTTGACCGACTTAGACCAGTTTTCAATGTAATAAAATACTTCCATTCAACTCTGAATATAAAATAGTATATTTATAACACACCTTCATTTTATAACCCATTACAAAAATATACAGCTCAGTACGGGATACCCAGGGTTCGACTTAGTCAAGTTGTGAACAAAAACCATCGATTTATTAAATATAAATAAAATGTAAAACCTTTTAAACAAAATCAAATACAGATTTTCTTAGCGACATTTATGGTGGCAGTATGTCCAAATAGACTGTACTCGGATAAAATCCTGATATTAATTTTCACGTACACTGTCAAACCACATTTGATAATGATCAGAGCCTACACTTCATAAATTCACCTCAGCTCCATGGTAACCACTTTATTTAGGGTACTCTGAATTATTCTATACAATTTAGGGGTTCATTTCCCCGGTAGCTTATTTAATGGATTTACTGTATTTTAGCCTTTCACCTAGTTAACACGTTGGCTGCGGCAAAATAAGTGCTTAGGTCTTCAAAAATGCGGACATAGCACAACACAGAATACCACAACAGTAAATAAATCACTCGGTGAAAGCAAAAAAACGCACGGCGCGGGAAACTGACGCCCGTGGTATGTATTCGAGGAGCGGACAGCGTACAGTCCGCCTCCGTCAAGAGCTGAGCTCGCACTGAACCAAAAAGCCGAGCGCTGCAGGTGACGCGACGTCTGTGTCATCCGCCCCCCGCGCTGCAATCGCATGACGTGTATGCCGCGTCATGCCGCACTCAACGTGTTAATTAATATTCGAAGAGAAAATTTCCTCACTCGAATCTTTAAATATGACTCAAAATTGATTGTTTATCCGGTGAGAAACTTTCCTCCACAGGTCATCTGACGTTACTCAACAGATTTATGTATTTAGTGCACCAAAAATTTAAGAAAATATGATGCTGAGACACTTGTCCCTAGCATCTTATCAAAATTTACTTTTTGGACTATATTCTGTTAAAACCCTTGCGAAAATTACTCCAATGAGACACTTGTCCCACGAGCTTCAACCAATATTTATTTATTGTGTTAAACTATAATAATGTAAGTTGGATTTTGGATCCGAAGAGACACTTGTCCCTCACGAACCCTTAATTAAATTTAAACTAAATTTTAAAAATATGTTGCACTACCTTGAAATGACTTTTCACAACGGTATCGGTAATTTCAAATAACGTTAATACTTATAAAAATAATAATTCTCGGCACTCACTCAGACATCTCCAAGAGCTGCTGCGGGCAATAACGATACTGGCGATGGCGATCCTGACGCTGCCGGAGCCACTGGACATCTGACTGACCCTTGGTTCTTATCAATCCCCTGAATTGCTGAGGTGGGGATAAGGGGAGGGAAGAGGAGGAAAATGACCAATCATGTCCACTCAACGTTTCCTTTTAATTTTAAATACAGTAAACCCTCTCATATCCGGATTAATGTGGCGCCGGCCGATCCGGATAACAAAAAATCCGGATATGAGAGGAAAATGTTTTTAAATGAGAAAACAGATTAATACTGTACAACAACTACGGTACTCAATTTTAGTAAGCCTTAAATACGGAAACGTTTGTTTGTTAAATAAAACAACGGTATTTTGGTCTAATAACACTTTCATACATTAAACATCAAAACTAAAAAAAATATTACGTAATACAGTACAGAGCAGTACAGTACATAGAGTAATATAATTTTAGCCTACAGCTCAAGAGTCGGCACGAGTCAATTTGTTCGTAACTCGAGTTGGACACAAACTCGTACGGAGATTGCCGAACTTACACGAACTCGGATCCTAACGAGTCGACAACTCGGAAAACTGCAACCCTATTGGTCCAATTCGAGTCAGAAACGAACCTGTCCGGGGATTGCCGACTCGCTTCTCAACTTGGTTCAGAATCCGAACTCGTTGATGATTGCCGACTCGCTTCTCAACTCGAGTCAAAACCGAACTCGTCCGATGATTGCCGACTCGTTTCTCAACTCGAGTCAGGGCCCTAACTCGTCCGATGGTTGCCGACTCAAGCCGAGCTGTCCCCCATAAGAATTAGCATTGGTGCCTGACAGCGAGTCGAGTTTGACTCACCTCGTAACTCGAGTTGACTGGGTGGACGAGTCGAGTTGACTCGAGTCATCAAATGACTCGACTCGACACATCACTACTGACAACTGACGCAGGTGATGCGTTGTCTCCACGAACGGTGAGGGGGTGTTGGGGTGGGTAGGGACAGATGGGGGGATTCTATTTCTGTACTGTTTCGCGAATCTGTGACCTTGCTCACGCACGTGGACATCGCACAACCCTCCCGTCCACTTTCTCCGAATCCGACGCCTACTTACCGGCCTACAAACACCGATCGCGACTACTTGGTCAACAAACATTGGCCTCCTAGAATGTTTTTGAATTTTTGCATTTTTCAAAATCGCGTCCGGATATCGGAGGGTCCGGATATGGGAGATCCGGATAAGAGAGGGTTTACTGTACAACAAATCTCTCAAATGGGACCCCATCACACTCCCCCTCCACTTCATTAGATTTTTTTTCCCTACAAAAAATCCTTCCGGTACAGAAAATTTTCATTAAAGTCTAAATAACAGAGTCTTAAAACTCCTTCCCCGGAGTTACAGGTACAGAAATAATTAAATCGCCTGGAGGTGTCACACTGCCCGTCAGAACTTGGTCTCTGGCGCCATGACGAGGAGTCGTCGCGAAGTACACTCACCTCTCTAAGTCTCTACCGGAAATGGTTCCGCAAATTGCACGGTGGGATCATCCTCCACTACACTATTTATCAGCTCAGACATCCCGTGCTCCATACACAAAGCTTCAAACGACGGAGCGTCCAGCAATAGCACATCCTCCATTCCGATTCCCTCCCAGTCATCTCCCGATAGTGATTCTGAATTACCTGATGGGCCAGAATCGAGGGGGCGAATTCCACATCACTGGAGACCGTGGCTTAGGTGACCTCCACTGTATGGCCATCTCGAGCAGGGGCCAGCTGGTCACAGCTGCCAGGGAGCTGAAACCCTTCACCACCCCATCATTACGTCCCGAGCCTTCATCCTGTACTGGGGTTCCGGGGGTAACCGCCAAACTCATCAGAATCACCCTTCTGTCCGGAGTCACTGGAGCTCTACAGGCGACTCAAACGTAACTATATGCTCCGACTCATCCCCCTCATCCTCCTTGAAACTAGGCGGTAAAAATGGCACTCTTCCCTCTATCACGGACTTCATAAGCCGAAACCTATTTTTCCTTCTACGGGACCTCCTCCCCAGCCTCCTATGCCCCGGACCAAATCCTGACAGTTGACTAGAACACAAAACAAAATTAATAGCATTTGGTAATTAATTTTTTTTACTGCTGTATTATTCACTGTCACCTAACTTCACTAACACTTAAACCACCACCAATAGATAACACAGTGACAACAAGATAACCACAGATATAAAAGGAACTGTCACAACTTAAATACCATGGCACCACTTCAGGTCCTTCACGTGCCATGTCCCTTGAGTTTTACCGCTCTCATCAGCCAACTCGTATACTCGGGGTGATTTAACCCTTGCTATGCGAAACGGCCCTACAAACCGGGGCGCTAAGGCCGCAGAGTAGTGCTGTGGTGCGGATGACAACTTAAAATTCTTCCTATAAACCATGTCACCCTCCTGAAATGACACCGACCGTCTTCTTCGATCGTAATATCCCTTCTGCCTTTTAGCTGACTTAACTAAATTTTTTTCAACCTTTTCTACCAAACCCTGAACTCTGTCCGACACACTCTCGACCTGATTTTCCACAGTAACACTTTTCGGGGTGCGAAATCGATCTACTTTATCCCATTTTAGTGACATTGGAGGCGTTAATTCCCTCCCAAAGTTTATCACGGCTGGACTATAACCGGTGGAGGCGTGTTGCGCCGTATTTCACGCAAAAACGAATTCCGGCAATAAAACATCCCACTTTTTTTGTTTTTTGTCACAAAACTGCCTGATCATAGTTTTTAA